>PVJN01000720.1:0-177762 GCA_004026805.1 Lasiurus borealis
GAAGAAGTAAAGCTGTCCTTATTTGCAGATGACATGATATTGTACATAAAAAACCCAAAGGACTCCATTCCAAAACTAATTGACTTAATTAATGAATTCGGCAATGTAGTAGGATACAAAATTAATGCTAAGAAGTCTGTGGCATTTCTATACACTAATAGTGAAATTACAGAAAGAGAAACTAAAAAAGCAATCCCATTTACCATCGTACCAAAAAAATTAAGATACTTAGGAATAAACCTAACTAAAGAGGTAAAAGACCTATATGCAGAAAACCACTTATGATTTCTTTGGCGTAAAGAAATTATATGTTGACCTACAAATTACTATTTATTCCCTAATACCTTTAAACACAAGAATTTATTTTAAATATTAGTATGCATTGTTTCATAATGTTGTGAGAATATCTGATAGCCTACTTAAATATCAATGGAGTATGTTTAGTTATGGCTATTATAAAACTCCTTACATTTTCTTTCTAATGATTGACATAGAAAGATGAGTTGTAGTTTAGAATAGATTCAATAATAGCTTGAATAAAATGAATGCAGCCTATTGAATATTCCCTAAAACACCTCATACTTTAATGAGATACTTTTTGTTAATTACTTAAAAGAAGTACAATATATTTGAGGATCGGAAGAAAGAAAGAAAGTACCATTGATTGAATCTATCGCTCCAATTTCCTACCCCTGGGTTTAAGGATAACACATGAATAATTACACCAATATCTGCAAAATATCTACCCAGGTATAATCTGAGGTATAGGCTTGGATGTCATTTGGGAGAGCCAACTCACTTCTCTCTTTCACTTCCCCAACTCCTGGCATTTCTTGGCCTCTTTTCTCTTTATATTCATGTAATGATGTGGTTGGCAAACTGTGGCTCGAGAGCCACATGCAGCTCTTTGGTCCCTTGAGTGTGGCTCTTCCATAAAATATCATGGCCTGGGCGAGTCTATTTTGAAGAATTGGCATTAGAAGAAGTTTAAGTTTAAAAAATGTGCCTCTCAAAAGAAATTTCAACCATTGTCCTATTGATATCTGGCTCTGTTGACTAATGAATTTGCCAACCACTGATCTAACAGATACGTAGGTCTGGGTGGTTGAGGTGGAAAGAGGATTAATTTCTCACATTGTTTCCTTTCATTCTGTAACTCAGTTATAAAATGGCAGCTCTATTTATTTTTTAAAATATATTGATTTTAGAGAAGAATGAAGGAAAGATAGAGGGAGAGGAGAGAGGGAGAGGAAAGAGAAAGAGAGAGAGCAAGAGAGAGAGAGAGAGAGAGAGAGAGAGAGAGAGAGAGAGAGAGAGAGAGAGACATCAATGATTAGAGAGAATCATTGATGAGCTGCTTTCTGCCTGCTCCACACTGGGGATTGAGCCTGCAACCTGGGTATATGCCCTGACCTGCAATAGAACAGTGACCTCCTAGTTCATAGGTTGACACTCAATTATTGAGCCTTGTCGGCCGAGCCTAATTACTTTTGATAAACTGTTTTATTCTAGTTAGAGAGACAAGTTTGATCATTCAAACATATTTATAACTTGTTGACCACATAAATATATCTCAGATTCTTGAAAACTTTTAAATCAAAATACTCAGCCTCTAAACCTTATGTTTATATGCTATAAATTTTACTTTCCATATTTATGGAGGAAAAAATAAAATTATATTCTTTTAATATCTTATTAAATTTTAAGAAAGAAATTTGAATGTGGAGATATTAGTAGGTTTGATTATAAGTTGGCAGCTTTGAATTCTCAATTACGGGCTGAAAATTACTAATATCATCTCTATCTTCACTTAGTATCTAAAAAAAAAAAAAAAAAAAAAAAAAAAAAAAAAAAAAAAAAAAAAAAAAAAAAAGCTGTTTTTCAATGCCCTCCATAGATTGTGAGTTAAACTCTGAAGGCTTTCTAATTGAAGAACTAGAGGCCCAATGCACAAAAATCCATGCATGCGTAGGTTCCCTAGGCCTGGTCGGCGACCAGGGCCAATCTGTGAGGTAACCAGCAGGATGATCAGGGGGCTCTCTGCTGGCACATACCTTGGCTAGCCTGGGGCCTGTGGGCTAAAGGCAGCTCCTGCATTGAGGATCTGCCCCCTGGTGGTCAGTGTACATCATAGCAACTGGTCATTCTGCTGTTCAGTGGATTTGCATATTACATCAGAAGTTAGATTTCAGAGCTGGAAGAAACTTTGGAGCTCATGAAGTTCTATTTTCTAATCAGTGTTGATTTCTCCCTGTGTGCTTTTTTTCTCTAAGTGGCTGTTCAACTTGTTTATACTCCTGCAGAGGCAAAACTCCCATTCTTATAATGCAAAACATTAACATGCTTGATAATATAATTGTTGAAACAGTCTTCTTTGCAATTTCCCTGTGGCTCCCACCAAATGGTTTTAGCTCTCCCCTTTGGCCATCTGAAGCAAGCCTCATTCCTCTTTCACAGAGAACATTTCCCAATATCTGAAGGCAATCCTAGTTGCTTCAGGTTCTATTAATATGACAGTTTGTCAGATAGAAATGTGCTCAAACTCAAGCTGTTTTTCTTAAAGAAAGATACCAGAATTAATGCCCAATCAGCTGAGTCTAAAAGTTTGGATACCGCGTCCCTATACCTTGTTCTGGCATCATCTTGTTGCTTTTCTTCATTGCCTAGATAAAGGTAAATATCCAAAATTGAGGAATTTTTCAATTCCTCATTTGCAATGTATTTTGTAATTTAAATATTACATTAAAATTCTGAATATAATAACATAGTCTATGTTTCACCCAGACTTGGATTAAGACAGCTGTATATGTTGTCCCACTTTGTGCTAAATTAAAGGAATATCACTCTCTCTGCTGCACAAACCGATTTGCTTTTATCATACTCCTTAAATATCTCTCTGCTCAGTGCCAGAAATCCTTCCATGGGCATCTGGTATGGTTTAATGGTGCCTCCCACTGATTTGTATGTTGAAGTCTTAATGCTAAATATTACCGAATTTAGAAATAGGCCTTTGCAAAGGTAATTTAGATTACAAAGGTCATAAAAATGGGGATCCTAATCTAATAGGATTGGTGCCCTTCTAAAGAGGAAGAGGAGATCCTGGGGCCATTTAAAGACATAGCAAGGAAATAGTCATCTGCAAGACAAGGAGTGAGGCCTCAAAAGAAACCCAATGGACCAACAACTGGATCTTGGACTTCCAGCCTCCTGAGCTGTGAGAAAATAAAATTGTGGTATCTAAATCACCCAGCCTGTGGTATTTTGTTCTGGTAGCCCTAGATACAAAAGAAATTAATACAGAACCCCGGGTCATTCTCTTGAATACACAACCACAGCTCTCACTCAGATAAAACAGTATGTTCCCTATTTATCTGCCAACCTATCCTCATTCTAAACTAATAAAATTAAGCAATGAATATTAAGTGATAGCAGACAAAATTCTATATGCTAGGATCTGTTACTTCTTAGAATGAAGGGCTAGTCATATTGTGATGTGACCATTAAAATCCTCTTCTTTAAAATAACTCTCAAGTTCCCCTTTGTTCAGTGTTGTTCCATTCTCCACCCCTCTTTGGATGGTATAAGCAAATTGGAACATATCCAGAAGAGAGAAAAATGAAATGGTGAGGGAAGCCTGTCTTCAGACCAGCACTGGAAGGAAGATTAATATTAACTGAGAGGAGAAGACTTCCAATATTTTAAGTGCTGCCATGCAGAAGAGATATTGGTCTTTATGACTCTGGTACTAGAAGGTAGACATTGAGGAGAGACAAGGGGAAGGATACAAAAACATAGGCAGTTTTCATCTTCTATATCTAACAGATATCTCAATTTTACAATACCAAAACTAAAATGTTGCTCCCCTCACAAATTAAACCTCATCTTATGATGGTCAGTGGCCATTAGTAAATTAAATTAAAAACATTCTTTTGCTCAAGTGAAAAACTTAAGAGGCAACCAACTATCTATTGTTTTGTGTTCTTATGTTTGCTATTTTTCTATATGTGTATAGAAATATATATAATTTATGAACAAGCCCTGTGAGTTCTACCTCCAAAACATGTTTAGAAATCATCCACTTACCATTTTCACTGCTACAAACTTAGTCCATGATAACACCATCTAACTGCAAGAGGCTTCTAATTCAATTCTGGCTATTGTCATTGACTCAACACCCAAGATTAAAGGTTGCTTCTTTAAAATACAAGTAATGTCTCTCCTTGCTTACAATCATCTGCTCTTAGAAAGGAACTTTATTTTCACAATAGGACATACAGTGCTGATAAGTCCTGACCCTCTCCCACATCCTCCTACAGCTCCCCTGATGGTCTTCTTTCTTCAGCCACACAGACCTTCTTGCTTTTCCTAGAATAGATCATGTTTGTTTCCTGCTTTAAGAAATCATTAGGAGGTTTTCTTTTTCCACTTCATGGAATAGTTTTTTGTGTTTGTTTGTTTGTTTCCCTATCTTTAGATAACAAGAGTTTCTCTATCATTCCAGTTTTATTTTATTTTTTAAAATATGGTGTTATTTTTTATTGATTTTGTTTTAGTGATAGAGGAAAGGAGAGGAATGAGAAAATAGAAACATTGATAAGAAGGGAACATCATGGATCAGCTGCCTCTTTCAAGCTCCCTCCTGGGGATTAAGCCTACAACCCTGCATGTGCCCTAATTAGGAATGGATCCATGCCTTCTTGATTTCTTGGTCGATGTTCAACCGCTGAGCCACACTACCGGGGCTGTTATTCCATTTTTAGTTTAAATGTTCTTAGAAAGGCCAGTAACCATCCAATTTAAAATACAACCCCACTCAGTTTTCATCTCATTACCATGTTTTGGATTCTCCAAAGCCATTATTAATATTTAATATTTTCTTGCCTTTTTATTTTTTTATTATCTCTTCCATTAATATATAAATTCAGTGGGACTGGTAAGCTTGCCTTTCAGTTTGTGGTTGAATCTTGAAAGCTTGGAATATTGTGTGGCATTAGACAAATGTCTCAGTCGGAGGAAACCACCCAAAGATAGAAAGGGCTAAAGTCAGCTTTTGTTCTTGGAAATGTTTATCTGTAGGTGGGCTGTGGGTATTGTGCATTGGGATTCATTAATTGTATCAACATTATCCCAAAGCCATATTCCTATAGTTGGTCTCCAGTTTGTTTATTTTTTGGTGTGTTTTTTTTTCCCCTTTGGCCCCATAGCATCCAGTCCTACATATTGTGGGGCTTGTAAAGTTTACTGAAAGGTAAAGTGTTTCTTTTATAGAAAAGACTCATAATGTTTTCCAAATAGTATTTATAAAGCTGAAAAAACTTTTGTAGTCTAGATATTATTGAAAATGTTTCCAATAAACACTGGCTGTTGGGCAGATGGGTAATGATTTTTCAAGGTTTTTTTTTTTTCATAAGTTGTAAAGGCTCATTTTCAGTGGGAGAAAAATGATATTAATAGCTATACTCAAAGGAAAATTTTTGAAATGGCTTTATTGTTTTCTAGATGAGATGGTGGACTTTACTAAGCAATAAAGGGTTCTGAGATCTCTAAACATGTCTAAGTATCCTCAATGAATACTTCTATTCAGAAAAGTTCCAAGCAAAAGAAACATCAAAACCTATCATTATGTTAATATTTTCATGACCTCCAGACAATTTTGTCCTTAACCTTCCAAAATAGATTATATGTGAAAGACAAAGTAACAAAATATTCAGTTTTGAAATTACATTCTTATGTAACAGTCTGATCTTCCTTCATGAGTATAAAAGGGAAATAAAAATTAATATTATTTATAATTAGTAGCCCTGCATATGAATCCATGTGCCAGTAGCTTGCCAGTAGCTCTCTGTCCACTGCCCCACCCTTCTGTAGCTCCTCCCCATCTGCTCCCCCTCAATTTCCTTCATAGTTTGCTGCCCCATGCTCCTGCTGATCCGTGATCCAGTCACTATGCGGTCAGTCGTTATGCTTCATGGCATAACGACCATTTGCATATTACATCTTTATTATATAGAATTGCTATTGCTATGCTAGTAGGACAAGCTCTTATACATTCAAATACATTTTGATTGGCCATAGAGAGATACTTCCAATGATAAATCTTACATACTGATATAATTAAAACTATTTGACTCTTCAGTTATATCTTAGAAACCAAAAATTTCTGGCATGTTGGAATTCTATGAAGGGAAAATAGTTTTGTTAAATGATGTTGAAAATTAGTTCATTTTGGTGATAATAGAATAGATGGGCTGTAAAATATACAAATAAAAGCAAAAAGTAATTCTTTGTATGTACTCAAGTGCCTTAACTTAATTGAATTGAGCAAATAAACATGTGAGTGGAAACACTTTAAACTATAAAATATGTTATTATCAGGCAGTTTAAAGATTTAAGATTGCTGTTTCTGTTCCTTAGTTTTATTATTTCTTAGCCATTTTCCTTCATTCAAATCAAGCCAAGGTCCTAAGGATGTGCATGGGAATAACAGTGTCTCAGTGTTGTTTGTTTGTTTTCTCCAAAAGTAAAAGGAGATCAGCCTTGATTTAGTGATTTGGTGTGAGCCCTGGGAGCATCAGATGTGCAGTTTCAGGATGCAGGGAAATAAAATGAGGACCATGACATGCCCCAGAGACCACACAACTTCTTGAACAAATAGTAGAGGCCTGGTGCATGGAATTCATGTACATCGACTGAATTTGCAGAATGACCGGTTGCTATGACACACACTAATTACCAGAGGGAAGACACTAAATACAGGAGCTGTTCCCTGCAGGCAGGCAATAAGAAGGCAGGGGTTGTGGGGGATTGGGCTTAAGCCAGCAGGCGGACATCCCCCCAAGGGGTCCCGGACTGAGAGGGGGCATAGGCCGGGCTGAGGGACCACTCCCTCTGTGCATGAATCTCCTGCATCAGGCCTCTATTATAGGATAACAGTTTATTGAGCTCTCACGCTCTGGTAAAGGTTTGAAGACACTGAAGGCAAGTTATTTCAAATGCTTTTTTAAATTTTTTCACATTCAGAACCTCAATTTATAGATTTTTATGTGCTATAATGCAAATATACCTTATTTTAAATAAAGTAACACTGAAATTAATTAAAGTCCTACAAAATTATGTTGTTACACTAAACTTAAAAAATGTAAAACATAAATATGATTTTCACTAAAGATGTGAGCTAGTTTTTTAACTAAATGATTAAGATGTTTTCTTCAACTTTGTGATATCAAATAAGAATTTAATAAAAGGAAGTTTTATCTAATACCAATAAATGTCAGCTTATTTATAGAGTGGAAAGCAAATAGGTGAAATTTCTTCAATAAGAAATTCCAACTGAATATTTTATGTCATAAAAAAATGTTAAGTGCTCCAAGGTTTTTTCATATTGCTAAGTTTATCAATTATTGTCATCATTTAGGAGTGCAGTGTTGTGACTACACTTGCCATTGTCTTAATTTTGCAATGTTTATTTTCAGAATTTCTGACTATTATTTTAAATTAAAAAATTATGTGACTTTTATTTAATTAATATAACTATACAAAACAATGTTCCTAAACTATTAACTGAATTTTCTCCCTAGATTTGCTGATTAACTTTAATACGCTCAAGAGAAATTTCCACAAACATGAGGATTTATACTGATTCTGTTGAAATTTGCTTTTACTATTTAATTAAAGAAAAATGCTGAACTATATGGAGATAAACAAATAAACATTATATGCTTTACATTCTCCTAGGAAACTTTGGTACTTATCTTTAGAATAATAAATATAGCAGTTACAATTCTGTTAAAAGTGAATTTATACTAAAAGTTAAGATGTAGCAGTTGTGAAAGAGTGAATAGAACAATATTAAACTACAGAGACAAGCTCCAAAGCTTAATTGACATTGCACTACTGTATTAAAAATGAAAATATTAATTATGCAAACTCTCAGAATATTAAAATCACATCTGTAACTTTTGATTTGGTAACCTACTATTTTGTTTTGATTTATGTTGTTTCAGGGAACATGCATTTTTGAGAAAAATAGATGCTCTCAAGAGAATAGAGAAATTCTGATCATAAACATTGTAACATAAGGAGAATAGTAACAAAACTGCACTGCTTTACAGGATGGCATAAATCATAAACTTAGTAGTATAGAAAAATCTTAAAGCTCTCAAAGATTTTTGATCACATAAAAAAGAGTTGGAGGTGATTATTGAAATAATTTCACCTATATACCTTTTATAATAAATGGCTTTACAGAGGCTCCATACTAATACACAAGCATGAGAGTGGCATTGTAAGGATAAACTCTGAGCTCCTTTTCATTGAACATTCTACTGTAACATATTGCTTACTTTCTGAAAACATGTATTGCATTTCAAAGTACATTTAAAATCTAAGATGTGCTTGGCCGGCATTGTTCAGTGGTTAAGTTTGACCTATGAACCAGGAGGTCATGGTTCAATTCTCAGTCAGGGCATAGGCCTGGTTGTTGGCTAGATCCTGGTTGCTGGGTTGTGCAGGAAGCAGCCTATCAATGATTCTCTCTCATCATTGATGTTTCTATCTCTCTCTCCCTCTCCCTTCCTCTCTGAAATCAATAAAAAATAATATCTATGATGTTCTATTTTAATAAAATTTAATGACATATTCATGGAGATATTTTGGATTGGTTCTAATTAGAAAAACATTAGTTAAATATCAAGATAATTCACATAAAGGACAACGGCAAGTATTATCATTGTGCCTTTCTTTCCTGAAACATAAAAGCTCTATAAGAATTACATTAGTATGATCAACAAAAATAGATACAAAATAGATCATTTTAAAGATATGGTAAACTTTATTTAATGAATAGCAAACATTCAAAACAGCACACTTGTATGAGCTATCTGTAATTTTGTGTGTATGATTTAATTAAATAAAACTATATTTTAAAAATGGATTAAAGTTTTGAATGCCTATGGTCAGGATATATATAATGATGTCATTAACAGATAAAGACAGTAAGAGTAATAGTTTGAAGATTAGTGGAGGATAGATTTTTAATCTCTTGGTGAACAAACAACCCTAGGATTTTAGACATGATAAGGATAACCAGTTATAGAAAAGCATTTTGTGGGTTATAGCCATTAACAGTATGTGTTTCAAAGGAAAAAAAATGGATGGAAAAAAATGTTATTTTAGGAAAGTCAATTACAAAGGATTCTATTCAATACAATAATAGAAGTAGTAACTTTCTATTGGATTTTTAACACTGGTAGACTCAATAGATGTTTGGTTTAACTGTTAATTTATCCACAGGAAACCTAAAGTGGGTCAAATGAAACACTTTAGAAATCGGTAATGCTTTCCATTTCCTAAGCAAATATTGTTAAAGTTCACAGAGAAGTGCTGGTATGGTAAAGAAATGCTTCCTAGTAAAGGTAGGGCATTGGTGAATGAAAGAGGGACATTCAGACAGGTACAGAGCAAAGTAAACTAGAGATGAAGAATGCTCTTTCTTTCCTTGCCCCTTTTTTAAAATTACGTGACTATGGACAGATTATCTTATCTGTTTTTTTTCAGATTCTTTAGTCATAAAATGGGGATACAAATAGTATCTACCTAATTATGAATGCTAAGAGAATTAAATGAGATAAACACATTTGTTTACATAGTACTTAAAATTAATACCCCTCCACAAAACTTACCTAGCAAAATCATTATCATTTAAAAAGTGGAAATGGGCGTGTATGTGTGTGTGTGTGTATACATATACATACATACACATATATATATATATATATGAAAGATGGAAAGTAAAGAAATTTGGTTGTGGGAAGAGCTCACAGTGGTGAGAATGACTTATATGGTAAAGCTACAGTTATTCTGCTTAAGTGAATAAATGTTTGGGAAAAGGAGGATGACCTTTAAATAAAAAGATATTAATTCAATCAAATTACCCAATACTAATAATTATACAGTTAATTCATTTGCCCAAGTTTGATTCTCTAAGATCAGAAGCACCTCAATCAGTAACAAATTATATTTAAGCAATATGAGCAGCATTAATCATTCTAAATAGATTAAAGTAAGATGTCAATAATCACATATAATTCTGGTTAGTATGACACATTGCCATAATGTATTCTAAAATATCTGTATAAATATGTTTTATTCTTATAGAAACTTAGGAAGAAAATAGAAACACTTTCACTAGGGTCAGGGAATGTTTATTTTAGCTAAATAAATAGAATTTCATAAAATCGCTGGGTAATTTAATGGTGTTTTAAAAGAAAAAAATGCTTTTTTCTGCTATTTATTCTTACTGTTAATTTTCTATGATAAAAAGCTGCTATAGATTACATTATTGGTATTTTTCTTTTTGAAAATAAAACACATACCAAAAAAAATGAAATATCACACCAACAGAAAAATACTTTACCCCATTTTTCTATTTTTTTATCCTCATAAAAATTTTGTTTCCATTTGATTTATAATACTTTTAAAATAAAAGAACCAACCTTCATTTATACCAATTTTTCTAATCTTTTATCTCCTACTATTTTATCTATTATATTTGAAAATGCCAAAAAAAGAAAATGAAAAAGAAAACATCAAAAGCTTCACTACAGATAATGTCTATACTCAAAGTCACAGAGCATTAACTTTGATCTTGAATCCATAGATCTGACCATTTCCTCCGTAAGTCTTACACACTGCCTTATATTATAGCAACAGGCAAATCATCCCATTCCTGAGAAAACCACTTTTTTCTTTAATCAGGCATCTTTAAAAGATTATGTTACATACAAACACATTCTCACATCCCAAAATTCTAAAGTAAAAATGACTAATAAGGAAGTCTATCAAGAAGTGGATATTCCCTTTATGGTACCTATCACCTATAATTGGGGACTATATGGGTTTTGCATTACAAGAGCTGTTTCTTGAATTGGGTGAATATTTAAAGTGGCTTTGAATGTGAAATGGATGTGGGCACTTGCATTTTTTCCAGATCTTGGCTATTGTAAATAATATTACTTTGAACATAGGGTGGATGTATTCTTTCTGATTGGTGTTTTACAGTTCTTAGAATAAATTACCAGAAGTAGGATCACCTGGTCAAAACGAAGTTCGATTTTTAATTTTTTGAGGAAACTCCATATATTTTTCACAGCGGCTGCACTGGTCTACATTCTCACCAACAGTGCACAAGGGTTCCCTTTTCTCTACATCCTCGCCAGCATTTGTTGATTTATTGATGATTGCCATTCTAACAGGAATGAGTTGATATATCATTGTGCTAAACTCAAAATGGATAAAAGACTTAAATGTAAGTGGCAAAACCATATAAATTCTAGAAGAAAACATAGGCAGTAAAATCTCAGACATCTCTCACAGCAATATTTTTTCTGATATATATCCTAGGGCAAGAGAAACAAAGGAACATATAAATAAACTAGAGGCCCAGTGTATGAAAACTCATGCACTGGAGGGAGGGTCCCTCAGCCCGGCCTGTCCCCTCTCATAGTCCAGAAGCCTTCAGGGGTGGGAGGCAATGTTCCCATCACACTTCTGTTGCTGTTACTGCCGGCAGTGCAAACCTTGGCCCACTCTGGTTACCTGAGCCTCAGGCAGCTCTGGGCAGCTGGGCAGCAGCCATTTGAAGCTTGTCTGTGCCTCAGGCCAGCCCTGGGCAGTTGGTGGGGGTGTGGGGGATGAGGGCAGGTATGGCTAAACTACATGCTTGGCTAGGCTGAAAGGAATGGGGGACTCTGGCAAGGCTGAAGGGACTGGGTTCCACCATCTTGTGGCTATGGGCACTGCCATCTTTGTGATGTTGTGATGATCAATTTATATATTTCTTCTTTATTAGATAGGATGATACCGCATCCAGCTAAAAAGCTTCTGCACAGCAAAATAAACCATTAACAAAATGAAAAGAGAACCACTGTATGGGAGAATAGATTTGCCAATGATACTTCTGATAAGAAGTTAATTTCCAAAATATGTAAAGAACTTATACAATTCAAGACCAGCAAGAAAAACAATCCAATTACAAAATGGATAGGAGAGAATCCAAGATGGCAGCATAGGTAAACACCTACATTGCTGCCTCGCACAACAATTTCAAAACTACAACTAAAAGACAGAACAGACATCATCCATATCCACAGGAAAGCTGGCAGAATGAAAATTATACAACTAGAAGTAAAGAGAGGGGCTCACAGAGACCCAGAGGAACTGCAAAAAGCTGAAGTACAGAGACGTGTGTGTGGAGAGAGCAGGTGCCCGAGAATCTGGCTGGCTTTCTCTGGGGGGAGGGAGTTGGAGACTCTCAAAGGCAATGAACCCCTTATATCCTACTACACTAAACCCCAGATCCAGCCTAAACTCATATGGGTGGGGTTTGGACTGTGAAAAGGGAGAGGTGCACAGAAATTTGTGGGAGTAGCAAGGGATCGGAAGTCTGGTGGCGCACATGGCACTGCACGCAGAGGACCGACTGCTGATTGTGCCACTAGCTTTCATGAGTGGGCAGGAGACAGACCCTCTCAACTATGCCACTTCTAACTCCACTAAACCCCAGTTTGGGGCAAAACCCTGGGGACCCAGACTCATATGATTCTGCAGTGCAGGGGAGTTAGAGGGGCAGCTGTCTATAGGCACTGCAAGAGAGCATATGCGCACAGGGACTGCTCCAGCGATTACCCAGTCACGTGAGACTCAGGGGCCATTGAGGGTGGGGTTGACTGGAAGGCAAAGCGGTCTGATAAGCCCTGAGACTGCACCCATCCCAAGCTCAACAGAGAGGCTTTTGCAGTTTTGCAAGTCTGGTATCATAAAGGCTGAATCCAACAGAGAAGTTCTCCTGGCATGATTAAAATGCCAAGACAAGGGAAGGGATCACAAACAAAAGAAATGGAGGAAAACAAACGACTGGATATAGAGTTCAAAACCACGCTTATAAGGTTTTTCAAGAATATCCTAGAAAAGTTGGATAAAGTTAGTGAGACCCAAAAAGAGACGAAAAAGAACCAACTGGAGATGAAAAAGAACCAATTAGAGATGGGAAAGGACCAACTAAAGATGAAAAAGGACCAACTGAATTTAAACATACACTGACTGAAATAAAAATATTATACAGAGTCCTAACAGCAGACTAGAGAAAGGCAAGAATCAAGTCAAAAATTTGAAATATAAAGAATCAGAAAACAACTCGAAAAGCAAGAAGAGAAAAGAATCAAAAAATGTGAAGATAACGTAAGGAGCTTCTGGGACAGCTTCAAGAGTACCAACATCAGAATTGTGGGGTGCCAGAGGAAGAGAGAGAGCAAGATACTGAAAACCTATTTAAAGAAATAATGACTGAAAACTTCCCACATCTGGTAAAAGAAATAGATTTACAAGTCCAGGAAGAACACAGAACCCCATATAAAAGGAATCCAAAGAGGACTACACCAAGACACATCATAATTAAAATACCAAGAGCAAAAGACAAAGAGAGAATATTAAAAGCAGCAAGGGAAAAATAGTTAATTACCTACAAGAGAGCACCCATACGACTGTCAGCTGATTTCTCAACAGAACCTATGCAGGCCAGACAGGAATGGCAATAAATATTCAATGTGATGAATAGCAAGAACCTACAACCAAGAATACTCTATCCAGCAAAGCTATCATTCAGAATTGAAGGGCGGATAAAGAGCTTCACAGAGAAGAAAAAGCTAAAGGAGTTCATCAACTCCAAACCAGTATTATATGAAATGCTGAAAGGTACTCTTTTAAAAGAGGAATAAGAAAAAGGTAAAAGACAAAAAAATATATGAACAACAAATACATACCTATCAACAAGTGAATCTAAATATTAAGTGAATTAAAAATTTGATCAACAGAATAAACTGGTGAATATAATAGAATCAGGAGCACAGAAAGGAAGTGGACTGATAATTCTCAGGGGGGAAAGGGTGGGGGATATATAGGGAGAGACTGGACAAAAATCATACACCTATGGATGAAGTCAACAGGAGGGAGTTAAGGGCAGAGGGAAGGGTGGGAGCTGGGTGGAGGGGAGCTATGGAAGGGAAAAAAAAAGAGAAACAAATATAATAAATATGAATAATAAAGATTTAATTTAAAAAATGGATAAAGGACTTGAATAGACAGACACTTTTCCAAAGAGGGCATAAGATGTTTTTCCATTCCAAATATTCTGTGACCTACAAGAGTAAAAAGTTTAGATCATCCCTCTTTTCCCCACTTCCACATTCACAAGTGAACTTCAGGATATCGTGGATTACTTCAGACCACAGGAATAGCAGCAAGCACATCATGGGAAATTTGGTTTATCATGATTTGGCTTAGAACATAGCAAAGAAAATGTTTCCAGGAAAATAAATCAATAAATAAATGACTAACACCTGACTGTATTGGCTCAGTAGATTGAGCATTGTCACATGGACCAAGAAGTTCCAGGTTCAATTCCCAATCAGGGCACATGCCCTAGTTATAGGCTTGATCCACAGTAGTGCATGCAGGAGGCAGTCAATCATTGGTTCTTATCATTGATGTTTTTATTTCTCTCTCCCTCTCCTTTTCTCTCTGAAATATATATATATATATATATATATATATATATATATATATATATATATATATATAATGATACTGAAATCAGGTGAAGAATTCTATAAATTAAACAGAGAAAATTCAATGCTGTCTCCCTTTTGGAGGGTAGGAATGAATATCACTTGATTATACCACTTCCATTTCTGCACATTCTTGCCAGTTTCTTCTCATATCACTTTTCCTCCTGGATTAAAAGTAGCTGGGAAACACTGGCTCTTTCCCTTGATTCGAGGGGAAAAGAATCAGAGCACTGGACAGCACTGAAGAGCATCAGTGCATCTGGAGCTTATTAAGTGGACAGCTGAAGGGATAGACAGATCGTGGCTACAGAGAAACAACTGCTGTGGGCAGAGTTGCAGAAAATGGAATTTACAGTTTTGGTATAAGATGCATGCTTACTTACGCTTTTACTTGATTTTTAAAAGTGATCTTTGGTATAAGAACATATACCAAGTTTTTTTCAACTGTACAATTTTGATTCAAGTAATGTGAATACAGAAGATTCACAAGAGTATGTGAGTTCAATCCTATTCAGTATACTTTAAATAAAAATGGGAAAGTAATCCTCTTCTTACATCCTAAATGCCTTCCTAAAACAGGGTTCTTAACTGTCTGGGAGATGGTCTATAAAAGTACGCAGTTAGAGTACCAGGGGCAACATTTCATTTAGTCTCTCCTGCATTGAAATGGAACCAGCAGTCCTTCATTCTCCTTATATAAACTCCAAGAATGCCAGTAGTTTTTATAGTTTTTTCTTTAAAAGAAGTCTAGTATTATATTTTTATGTATATAAATGTATCTATACACATGTAATTTCCACTTTTTTAAATCTATTTCTTGAGATAATAAACTGCTTTTTACCTCTAGCTCTAAGGTCTAGTAAAAAAACAGTTGCTTAATAAATGTTGAATATATGGTTTAGAGACAGATGAGTAATTGCATGAGAACACACAGAAGAATGGCTGTGCAGATGCTGAGTATTTTCCATGCAAGTGCTGTTTGCCTGATGGTCATTACATACATTTTCTAAATATTGTTAGTGAGAACTGTGCAAACATTTTGTTCCATTTAACATTTTCATAATTTTTTGAATATAGAATTCATGGTACAAAGATAGAATTATCTTCAAGATTAAATATACATACCATTCAGAGCCAGTTTTTACTGGTCTCAAATCATAGAAAATAGTAAAGGCAGCATAATCCAATGTCGTTTTCCATTAATTATTCATTAAATGAAGATTTCAGTGTTTACTGTGTCCCAGACCATTTGATGGACATGCAAAGGTGAAAAGACTAATTTATTTATCTCAATTAGTTTATGAAGTAACAGAGAGAAAACCATATGAAAAAGCAACTTTTACATAATATCCCGGGGAAAGAGGTGATGGCGAGATATAAAATTAGAACCATCTGAAAGCAGCCCAAGGGTTAAAAATCAGAATAACGGGCCTGCAAGTTTTAGGAAATATGTGTTGCTATCTCTATCACTCTTCATGTCCCCTCAGGGTATCCACTTTACCTTTACTGATACCAACTGAGATGTCCTGAACATAAAAGCCAATCTTTCTAAAAGATAGGGGAAGGAGAGTCTGTACATCAGATAAGTGCAGAATGCACAAGAAGTCAATTTTAATACAAATTGAGGACAGTAGACTAATGGATAACAGGATGGTGCCAACAAAGCTTGTCTGTAGAAAATGTAGCCACAATAGTGCTCTTTCAGAACATCCACCAGTGTCAAGACTAAGAGGGCAAGCAAAATCACTATTAACAACACACATATTAATAATTATATGAAAAAGAAAATAAATCATTATCGTTTTAGCACTTGTTTGCCAACATCCATATTTTAAACAAGGTATTCATTAAACCCAATACAAGTGTACTTATACTTTACACTTGGTTTACATATATTTTTTGAGTCTGATTCTATCTAGTTATCAAGTCCAGTAAAAAAAAATTAGTGTATTTTATTTTAGATCATTTACCAGCTCTTAATTTATTATAATAAAATATTTAAATTTAAAAAATTTAAAGAGAAAAGATGTTTTCTTAACAAATTTCACTTACATTAAAGGATTGACTTTAATCAACTCTGAATTTATAATGAATCAAAAATTTCTCAAAATTGAACAATTTGTTTAACAAAAATTGTACTTTTATTACAAAGGAAAAATTTTATTCTCTCTATCTATCTATCTATCTCTCTCTCTCCTCTGAAATAGAGTAGACAAAAGGGAAAAATGAAGAATAAGAGAAAAAGATAAAAGAAGAGAAGATTAAAAGACAGAGATAGAAAGACAAAAAGGGAAGAGAGAGTATTCAAAATGGGAAAACATGTGTACTATAAGGATTTTAAGATTATTGTAGTCAAGCCCCTTCTCTCATTTTACAGAGAAGGAAGGTGAAACGCTGGAAGATTCAATGTTTATCAAAGGACCTGGAGTGGCCTAGTGGCTGAGCCAGAAGAAGAAATCTGACTTATTTTTAGCTCAGGGCTGTGCATCCCCAGAAAACAAAGATACATTTTTTGCTATGCTGGCATTCCACTGCATAATTACTCCCTAACCGTTTGTATTTTTCATCTTTTGTAAATCATTGGAAACACTGTGAATTTTGCTATTATTCTGTAAAATTTGACAGTGTAACAGGTGTAAAAGATAGTCTGGTTAGAAGTGACAAAAAACACACACAAAAAAACCTTATTACTACATTCTTGCAACATTTTAATGGTCCGGCAATACATTAGAGCAAAAATAAGTCTTTTCGACAAGTGGTGCAGGAACAATAGACATTCACTTCACAAATAAACAACAACAAAAAACATCAAATCTAGCAGAGACAGGTTTGGCTCAGTGAATAGAGCGCAGGTTTGCGGACTGAAAGGTCCCGGGTTCGATTCCAGTCAGGGGCATGTACCTTGCTTGCGGGCACATCTCCACAGTGGGGCATGCAGGAGGCGGCTGATCGGTGTCTCTCTCTCATCGATGTTTCTGACTTTCTATCTATTTCCCTTCCTCTCTGTAAAAAATCAATAAAATATATTTTAAAAAATTAAAATAAAAAAATCATCAAATCTAGATATAGATTATATATTCTTCATAAAAATTAACTAAAAAAAATTACTATAAGAAACTTCTCCAAGCTAGCATAAGAGAAAAGCCAGATATAAAATATAATGGTTATTATTTAGAGACAATACCGCAGATCACAATCCATGAAAGAGTCATAAAAAAAGGATGCTTCATTAAAGTTAAAAACTTTTTGCTTTGTAAAAGACTTTGTCAACAGAATGAGAAGACAAGCCACAGACTGGGAGAAAATATTTGAAAAAAGACACATCTGATCAAGGACTATTATGCAAAATGTAGAAAGAACTCTTAAAACTCGGTAATATGAAAATGAGCAGCCAGATTTAAAAATGGGAGGACCTTAACCGATACCTCACCAAAGAAGATACATAAATGGCATATCATAATATTGAAAAGATGTTCCACTTCATATGTCAGTAAGGAAATACAAATTTAAACAGCAATGAGATAGAATTGCATACTTACTAGAATTGCCAAAATCCAGAAACCTGGCAACACTAAGTGCTAGCAAGAATATGGAGCAACAGAAATGGTCATTAATTGCAGGTGGGAATGCAATACACGGCCCCTTTGGAAGACAGTTTGTTGGTTTCTTATAAAACTAAACATACCTTTACCCTGCAATACAACAATTAGTCTCCTTGGTATTTACCCAAAAGAGTTAAAAACTTATGCCCACACAAAAACCTGTGCATCACTGCTTATAGCTGCTTTATTTATGGCTGCCAATGCTTAGAAACTACCAAGATGTCCTTTGGTAAATAAATGGAGAAGTGAAATTTTGTACATCCAGACAATGGAATATTATTCAATGCTAAAAATGAAGAAGATACAAGCTGTAAAAAGTTACAGAGAAAACGGAAATGTATATTACTAAGCAAAAAAGCTGCACACTATATATGATTCCTATATGAATCCTGGAAAAGGTATAAAAACCTATGGAGACAGTAAAAATATGAGTGGTTATCAGGGACTGGGAAGAAGGATATTTGAATAGAGAGTTTTTTAGGGCTGTGAAGATATTCTGTACATTAAAATGATAGATGCATGTCATAATGCATTTGTCTAAACTCATAAAACTTACAACTCCAAGAGTGAACCTTAATGCAAACTATGGTCCTTGGGTGATTGTGATGTGTCAATGTAGATTCATGAATCATAAAGTAAGTACAACACTGGTTGGGGATGCTGATAATGAGAGAGTGTAGGTAGGTAGAGGTAGGAACACATGAAAAATCTCAGTACCATTTTTCTCAATTTTGCTGTGAACCTAAAAGTATTCAAAAATAGTTTCACAAAGGGTGTTGTTGTTTTTTTGCTATTTTCAAAATATAAAGGTAATTGCTTGATTAATGTACTATGAAATGATTATGTTTGTCATTCTTAGTTTCTAATTTGGAGCTTACCTAGCCTTTAAATCATTCTTAACATTTAGCCTCTATATTCCTCTCTTTTCTGCTCTTTAGATCATATTTTGAAGGATCTAATTAGGCTATAGAATTTTTGTCCTGACTAACCAACATTCACAAAATATTTTTAAGTTTTGTTGTTATAGATTTTTAATATGCATGATTTGCTTTGTTTAATTCTCTTTATGTATATGTATATGTATATATATATATACATATACATATACGTATATATATACATATACATATATACATACATATATATATATATATATATATATATATATATATATATATGTAAAAGCCTAAGTGATCACTCTACTGTTCCACTGTTACATGAACACCAGGGGGCAGATGCCCCAACTGGTAGCTATTACACGCACTGTCCACCAGGGGTCAGATGCTCAAAGCAGGAGCTGCTGAGCTGCAGTGACTTGGCAGCTATGGCTCTTAGGTGACTCACCAAGAACCAGAGAGGAGGGAGCCGATTTTGGGGTCTATCACCTGAGAACTGCCCTCTCATGGTCTTGCACCCCTCAGGGGATCTCAGAGACCTGGTTTTGGCCCAATCCCTGCAAGCCAGGGCAAGATACCCTACCAGTGCATGAATCCATGCACTAGGCCTTTAGTGCTATAATAAGAGAGGAGCAATGTATTTCCCACCTGGCAGCCAAAATCTTTTCAGTTTAAGGGTACTTTCTCTTTCAGTTTTGAGTAATGACAGGAGCCAATACATACACTGCATTATTTTTATTGTCCTAAAAAGCTCTATAAAATCATAAATACTTCACTTGAAATTCTTATAGAAATAACTGATACTGGAATTGATACATATTTCATAAGTATGGCATTAGTATGTCCACTATCAGCAATTGTTTAACTCTTCACTGACACATCTATTGCATCTCGAGAGTTGGCCTTAAAAATATAAGTCTATAAAGTGTAGTAAGTGCAACAGTTGCTGTTAGGGTGTTATTTATGTTGAAACCTTATATTGTTTTTAGACATATTTTTAAAGTGGCAAATAAAACAAGTAAAGAAGATATATACCAGTTGCTTTTTAAAAGTATTAATTTACTGCTTCTATCTATAAAAGGTAAACACAAAGGAAAGAGAAACAATGAGCATAGCCATTAAGCCACATTTTATTTACTCTTCTACCATCGTTTCTTAGATCCATTGTATATTCATATTCCACAAAAGAAATGTCAGTACAAAATATTCATGTAAATATTGCAAAATTCAGAGCAAATAAATTTCATATTAACTTATATGCAGTGTTAGTAACACGTAGGGAGCAGAATACATGTAAATTATTTTAGCTATTAAGGTTGAAAAATATTTCATTTAGCAGTTCATTTTACCTACTTACAGCAAAACCTGTTACTGTCTGGGGCAGGAAGGTGTGTAGCTTCTAGCTCTGTGCTCTACAAGAATTTGCTGATGTGTAGAAATGGCCTATTCACTAATGACTTTGGCTTTGTTCTTCTCTAATGAAGTTCAGATCTAGTGCTTTCAAAATTGGTTATAGGATACATTCAAAAAGTGGGACAGTTTTCAGTGTGCTACAGTTTCCAAATATTTTTATTTTTTATTCTATTTATAATATTATGATGTCCATGGGCATCAGCAGATTTTAGTTAAAACTTAGGAAAGAAATTTTTCAGATACAGTGGATTATTCACAGAAATATGCAAGGCTATTCCAAATGTAGCTATTTAGCCACTGGTAAACTTAATTGTTCCTGGCTTCCTCATATCTTAAATATCTACATTCTCTTAGTGATGCTCAGACAGAAATCAATAGTTAATGTTTATTAGTTCTTTAGAGAGTAACATTCACAATATATGTCATTTAAACTTTCTATGTGAAATATATATATGTGAGTTTCTGTAAAACTTTCCCATTAGAATTATTATATAATCTGAAAAGCTGGTATCACTATGAATTACATACAAAGAAATAAATGCCAATAGAATAATTTGTGTTTTCTTTGATAAACAAAAGATAAAAATTCTTTATTAAAATTGGAGTGTTAAGAAATTGTAACAAAAATCACTAACATAAGAGAAATCAATATATCAATTGATTAATCATATTTCAAAATTAGATATGGCCTCCGGTAGAAAATTCTGAATGTTATCTCCAATTGTTTTAATTTTTATAATAATTCTTTTTCTTCAGTAATACATAAAGTTATCTCTTTAAAGCAATTTTATCAGAAATAAAGAACTCTTTGGAGTTTGACACATTTGAATCCAAACTCAATATTATTCCTTTACTAACTATATGTCCTTGTCAAGTTTTTTAATTCTCCAAAATCTGTATTTTCTAACACTTAAAATGAGTGTTTTATTGCTTAATTAATAGAGCTGGTCTGTGGATGAGATAATATTTGCAAATTAAATAGCAAGATGGTCAATACATAGTAGGTACTTAATCAACATTAGTTCCTTTTTCTTTCCAATGTATAATAATGAAGTTTTACTTTAAAATATGAGCAGCTTGTGATTTTATTTTTGATGTATCCCTTTGCATTTTAATAGCTGTTTGATCCTCCTATTACCCATTCCTGACAGTGGTTGCATATATAGTTATTATCCTCAGACCTAAACCATTTCAGATAATCAGACAGATATTTTGTCTGCAGAATGTTAATCAACAATTAACTAAATCTGAAGGTATGTTTTCGGTACCAAAAGGACCAAAAATTATTTAATAAGCTTAAAATTTCACAAATAATATTAAATTAGTACCTTAGCCCCTAGGTAAATTTTACATCCAGAACTCAAATTTCGGTTGAAATTATGTCATGATTGGCCTATTGTGTAGTCCAGTGGTGGGTAAACTCATTAGTCAACAGAGCCAAATATCAACATTACAACGATTGAAATTCCTTTTGAAAGCCAAATTTTTTAAACTTAAACTTCTTCTAAATAGACTCGCCCAGGCTGTGGTATCTTGTGGAAGAACCATACTCAAGGGGCCAAAGAGCCGCATATAGCTCCTGAGCTGCAGTTTGCCGACCACTGGTGTAGTCCAATGAGAGGACAGTAGAGAATAAGTCTTGAGAACTAAATGAGAATGTATATGAAGGATCTTGTAAGATATCTTAGTATAGTTTACTTAATGTTGAATTCTACTTTTCTCAACTGTGCTCTGAATGATGTCCTGATACCATTGTATTTTTTCTATTAAGTAATATAAAAGACTTGCTATAGGGCCTGGGAAAACAGAAGTTAGAGAAAAGAAGTGAGAGGTTTGTTGTGTTTTTTTTTTTTTCCTACTCTAGATATAAATATTTTATCAGATATAAGAAATGAACATATTTTTTTCCTAGTCTTTGGCTACATGGCATGGAAGTTTCTGCTCTTAGGGCTTTTGTTGTTGTTAATCTTCACCAGAGGATATTTTTCCATTGATATTTAGAGAGAGTGAAAGGGAGAGAGACAGACAGACAGACAGAGAAACATTGAAATATCCATGTGAAAGAGACACATTGATTGATTGCCTCCTGCACACACCCTGACCAGCTGAGAATAGAGTCTGCAGCTGTGGTGTGTGCCCTTGGCCAGAATTGAACTCAGGACCCTTCAGTTCTCGGGGCCAATGCTCCATCACTGATCCAAATCAGCTAAGGCTTCTTATGGCTTTTTAATAAATAATCAGTTAATATCAGATGAGCAAACCATATCTTCTACTTAAATGCAGAAAGAGAGCTTCTGTGATCACAGGTTTCAGGGCAAAAGCCAGTCTCTTTTCCAGTGTTAACATGTGGAAGGACTTCCTCATTCCAGTCCCACACCACGTAAAGCCCAGAGGAAATACAGGGCAGTTCTCTGATATACACTCTGGCCAGGGACATGCACTGTCTCAGAGGGATTTACAGGCTTCTGTAGGTTAAGTCTTCAGCAGAAAAGAATAAAAAGTAAATCTTCCCCACGACCTAAGGAAAGCTGGAGTTTTCCCTCCCTGCTGATCTGTCTTTGTATAAAACTGCAGAAAAGTACAATTTTATATTTGTCTCCGGCTTGGCCACGTCAGCTACCCAGAAAGAACCCTATGCTTTTCATGAATGCTTTTAGTTTATTCCACCAATGTGCCTCTCCCAATTCTCAATCCCCACCCTCTGCGATACTGACAAAAGTAAAACAGTGAGACAGAGTCAGGGACATAAACTTGATCAAGATTTTTTTCAAGAATTTTCTAGACATTCTAAAAATATTTGTTTTTTATTACATGAAAAGTAGCCATACATTGCTATATTTTAGGAATGTTTTCTTTCAATATTGTTGATTATTTTCCAATAGGAATAACGGCCAAAGCACATGTATGTGAATTATCTCTTGAATGCCAGTCACAGATCAGCCCAAGGGGAAAGAGAAGGTTGCTAGAGTTTAAATTAAATCTTTTCACCTAGCTTTCATCTGGCAGGCAACTTCCAAAAGCACTG
This sequence comes from Lasiurus borealis, assembly GCA_004026805.1. Classification (NCBI taxonomy): domain Eukaryota; kingdom Metazoa; phylum Chordata; class Mammalia; order Chiroptera; family Vespertilionidae; genus Lasiurus; species Lasiurus borealis. The sequence continues at coordinate 23,558 of PVJN01000720.1, forward strand.
CAGAGCTGAAAAAGAGATAAGTCGGTCATGACTAAAGAAGTAATCTTAGTTAAAACTAATGAGGAAGCTAATTGGAGTCATTTGTCTTCATGTCAGGTCCATTATTATACTATGGCTCTTTGTCTGAAAGTGGTAAAAATGAACATGTGAATAAACAGTTGATCAGGTGATTGCATGGCTGAAATAAGAATAATAAAATGGAGCTTACCGTTTGTTAACAATTAGCTTTGATTTTTTTGATTTTTTAAAGTAAAACTTTATATTTCTACATGCTATCCACTAAGTATATAATTGAACTATTGGGGTTGTATGACTTTCCGAAAAAATTTCTGTCTTATACGACTGTTAAAATCATCCCATTCATAGATGTTATTTATCTCAAATGAAAGGTTTTATGTAGTATATGAATGGGTATTATGAAATCAAATTTAAATTTGGTATGTTTTATTTTATTATATATCAACATAAAATGCCACAAACATTTGATTATTTTTTAAATAACTTGAAGATCAATCTCAGTTCTTTTACAAATGAAACATCTAGCTATTATTTTTGCCTCATTTTACTTAAAAAAATAATTTCATATTTGGGTTACATTACAGACTATCGAGTGCAATGATTCTTATTTTAGTTACATATTCAAATCAGTAAACCTGTAACTTTTACTTTTTACTTGAACTCAGATGTGCAGACAGATTAGTGATGATCCTTGCTTCTATGTATATATTTTCATTTCATTAGCCCACAATTATTTATTTTTTAACATAATGAGCATTACTAAACTAACCATTGAATCCTTACTCCTGTATATATAGACCTTTCTTATACTAATTCTCTTTTTCCTGCACTGTGTGTTTTTTCACATATGTATGCATTTATATGCCTGAATGCACTTATCTTATGTGCTTTGAGTTTTATAAAATTCAGTTACGTTATGTATTTTTTGATATTAGATCATTAAAATATATTCATTTTATTATATGTAGCAATTGATTTTTACTGGCATAAACTATTCAATTGCATAAATATAACATTAATTTTTCATCTGTGGATATTTTTGCAGTCTTTTTTTGCTGCTTTTTCTTTTTTCAACTTCTCTGACTTTCTTATCTTTTTTTTTCTTTCTATTGAGTAGTACTACTATGAACATTCTGCAATACAGCTCCTTTTTTTACAACTTTAGGAGTTGGAAAATTTCTCAACAGGAGCACTTTTTTGACAACAGAAGAACTAGATTAGATTAGTGGAATCAAGAATGGTTAGTAGAGGATGGGGTAATGAGTATCATTTGCAATTTCAGAATAAACTGCAGTGACCAGGAATAGTTCATTTTTATAAACTATCTATTGTAAATTTTACCCAGGAATTGTGAATAAATATCGTTTTGAAAATCCTCTGACAGCCCACAGTGAACTTAATATGAGATGGAAGTGAATCAGAGATATACAAAGGCTGAACTATAGTTGACCCATTCTTGTGACTATCCTCAGAGGACTGTTACTCTAGTGACATATTTCTGAACATATAGAGCCCAAGTTTGCACTAATAAGGAGAATCCTCAACCAAAAATGACTAGTGTAAGTGTATTTTTTTATATGTATAGAAATATGTAACACTTTATATGATTGCTCAATTATCTATTTATTAGTAATAATCATGGACAATACTTTAAATGTTAATACTTTAAATACTAAATCTGCTAAGTATTATAATAAACACATTTCAAAGATGAGTAAACATTTGGAAGTACATGGTAATTTCCAAATTATCCTTTCATAAACATATAAAATAAGAAAACAATTTAGCCTACCATTTGGCAAAAAGTATGGAAAATATGTATTGGAAGAGTCTAAGGGGGGAAAATAAAGAAAAAGAAATGAACAAGATATTTTGAATGCTAAGAGATTATAATAGCGTTAAAGAAATGGATGTATATTCAGGGTCAAACTATGATAGTTTTTCAAAAGTATGGTTTGTGAATAAATAATAATTATCATCCTATCTAATAAAATAATAATATGCAAATAGACCATACCTCCACTCTGCCCATAAGCCACACCCACCAGCCAATCAGGAGTCAGTATGCAAATTAACACAACCAAAATGTCTTTGGCCATGGAGCTAGCAGGAGGCTTAGGTTTTCCCAGCAATGGAGGAAGCCAAATTTCCTGGCCTTCCCTGGCCTGCACTCAAGACTACAAAGCTTTAATTATAGAAGATAAATAATTCCGATACCAGAGCCTCCACTTGAGTCACCAGGGGCCATTGGCCTGCCTGCAAACCACCATAGGCCCCTTGCCCAGGACATCCTATGCCCCAAGGGAACCCCCACCCTGATCCCGAAACCCTTCAGGGAAAACCAGTCAGCCCACATCCATGCACCAGGCCTCTATCCTATCTAATAAAATAGTAATATGCAGATTGACCATCATTCCACTACACAAGATGGCTTTCCCCATATGGACACAAGATGGCTGCCACAAGATGGCCAGCAAGAGCAGGCAGTTGGGAGGGACCAGTCCTGCAAGGGAGGGCAGTTGGGGGTGATCAGGTCAGCAGAGGAGAGTAGTTGGGGAAGATCAAGCCTGCAGGGGAGGGCAGATAAGGGTGACCAGGCTGGCAGAGGAGGAAAACTGGGGGTAATCAGGTTAGCAGGGGAGCAATTTGGCATTAATCAGGCTGACAGAAGAGTTATTAGGGGGTGATCTGGCTGGTAGGCAGAAGCAGTTAGGGGCAATTTGGAAGGCCAGCAGGTGAGCAGTTGGAAGCCAGAAATTCTGGATTATGAGAGGGATGTCTGACTGCCTGGCCTAAATGGGCAGTCAGATATCCCTCAAGGGATCCCAGATTGGAGAAGGTGTAGGCTGGGCTGAGGGACACATACCCCTTTGCATGAATTTCGTGCACAGGCCTCTAGTCACATAATAAATGTCTTAACTGAAAATATAGTTTACTTAACTTTTTTTTTTAAGGGCATGTCAGAAAGTAATATCTAGTGTCTGAGTTGAATGAAAAATTATTCCAGGTAGAGGGACAAGAGTTGTGAGCAAGAAAGTACTAGAATAATGCCCATTGTAGAACTATTAAGTGTTCTGAAATTCCATCATTCTTCCCTCAGAATTGTCTGAAGAGCTCCCTTCCAATGCACACAGAGGATGCAGAGAAAGCATGGCAAACTCTACAGCCCACAAAGAACATTTTTGTGGCCGAGCCAATATAACATTATGTAAGAAACATTTTAATAAAAATCCCATAACTTAATTTTTACAATACTTAATATATATAATTATTAATAATGAACTACAATGTTCGCTAATGACTGATTACTATAATTCTATTGCATTCATTTCCCTTACATGCCTTATGCACAGGTGCACCATTTCTTTCCACTGATACTAACAGCAAATATTGCCATATCATGTACTGACTTGGTTGCTGTGCGCAATGGGAAATATTTTGTTTTTGGAGAACAAGAAAAATAGGTTTATTTGCGTTATACTTATTAATTTATGCAGGTATTCAGTGTCTGATAAGTTAATGTTCAAGAAAAAAATATTCATTTTTATAAAAGGTTCTATTACTTTATGTTAATGATTACTCAGTTATTTCAGCCTTTGTATTCAGCATATCTCTATAGAAATATGCCTAGGTTTCTATGAAAATTGAAGCTTTTGTTTGTTTTTTGCAGACCACATAAACCAAAGCCTCATTTATTTGGCCTGTGAGTTTGCTATGCTTGGTCCAGACTATTCTTCATTGCCAAAGAAGACACAAGATTGCCAGCTTGTTAAACCAAGCTCCACTACCTGAGATTCATTTGGAATTTCTCTCTTTGCCTGTCAAGTATTATTCCTGTGGCGTCTGCATCTGCCACTGATATCATTTAGTTTGAGATTATTTAATTTTCCACATACTGAAGGTATTTATTTGTCCACCACCAGTCACCTGCACTTTCTCTGATTTGTCTTTTTGATTTATCAATAGGTAAAAGAAAATCCCACTGAGAGACACATTTCATGTCCAGTGAAAATGTTTGCCAATCACAGTAGAAAGCACACTGTTTTAATTTCACAGTCCATTGAAAACATTCATTCATTAACAAACTTATTAAGGAAAAGAAAAGAGAGGTGAGTTTAGATTGAGAATAGTGCTTACTCTAATCAGTGTGCAGTACCAGAACCCATGGATCTTTGACTCTAAGTACAAATCAGGTATCTGAGGAACCTCCTTCCATACCTGACACTATGAAATGGCTACTTCTCCCAAGAAATATGATCATTTCCCTGATTGAAGTTGATGGGGAAGGAATTATATTTTTGGTTAGCTTTTCTGTCTAGAAAATTGAGGAGTATGATAAAAATAAATAATTTTATTCCTTATCTCCCACCCTCTTTCCTTAAACACTTCATAAGCATTTGCTATGTGTGAGATATGAGTGGGATGCAACATCCAACTCTCATTTTAATCTAGGAGATAGATCTCTAAAGATACTACTTAGAGTGCAGCGTGATCATTGCTGCGACAAAGCCATGTTAACCCAAAGAAGTGGGAAGGTGAGAAGATGGTTAGAAAATGTTTCCTGTAAAAGGTGAATATTTAAGTCAGAATCTCCATTTTGCTATTTATGCAATTCTATACCAAATTTATGAATGTGTATATTACGTTTTCCTGTGCCTATAACTCCATGAAGGGGAAACTAAAGAAATAATAACAATAGCTGGCATTCATAGTTTTCTACATGCCTGGCACTGCTCTGTGGGCCCTGTGTGAGTTTATTTAGCCTTCACAGCGATGCTATTAGGCAAGTACGGCTTATATCATCCATTTGCAGAAGTTAAGTAGTAGAACCAAAATTCAGACTCAAGTAATCGGATTTCTATGCCTTTGCTTTCGACCTCTGTGAAATATGGAAATAAGAGCTCTTTTAAAAAGGAAACCGGAATTTGCAGGGACATATATCTACCAGGATCCAATCAGGAGACAAATATCACACCAGTAATTAAAGCAGGGAGATTTTCATATAAAGAGCTCTCATGAGGGCATTAACTTGTAAGATTCGTAAAGAGAACTCTAAAGAATATAGGAATGGCAGATGTAGGGAGCAGCTAGTACATTTAGAGCTAAGTGAATTTAAGGAGGGAAATAGGAAGCTTGGCATATTTATCTCATTGGAGGTTGTGCCTGAGGCCCACTGGACAGTAAAGAAATTATCTGAGATGCCACAGGCTGAATCTGGCGAACAAACCACTTATCAGGATGCATGTTAAATTTACTGATAAGGTACCCGCTCTGCTGCAGGTAAAACTTTCTGGGATCGTGCACTATGGGTTCTCTTACCCTCCATAGCCAGGAAGTTGTAACAAAAGCTACAGACCAGGTAATAAAAGCCCTTCCCCTTGTATTGACCTTTCAAGAGCCTAATATTATAGCAACTAACAGAAACGTTTACAGAGTTCAGATATAGTACCATGAAAAAGGATAAAATGGGTGAATTTGGAGCTGAGGGTCAGGAAATTGATAACTGATATAGAACTGCCTATATTCAGAAGCTCTAATCATGTAAAATACAGTGCCCAGCCATGTTTTATTCAAAATAAAATGATGTTACTTTATAAAAACTCAATGATATATAACATAGCTTTTTATTTTTCCAATGCCTAGATTGCTTAGTTCGCACACACATTCTCAGTATCAAATTACTTCCAACAAATCTTGAGTGGTCATGATTTAATAGTGACAAACATGTGATTTATTTTCCTATTGAGAATTCCAGCAATGGAAGCATTCTAATTTCAGGGTTTGGAATAAAAAGATGTAATCCTCATAAAACATTTCTCTGTTTATTTATTTTGCTTCTTTTTTTATATCTAGAAGAATTTCCTGTTGTCAACCTTAAGGTTTGAACTAGACTTAAATGTTGTTTCATCCACATCACAATACAATTCTGAAGCTGTGGTATTCTTCTGTCTTTATGTACATGCTGCCTTCCTTTATTCTGTTAAGAGTGGAGACCATGGATTGTCTTCCCCCTCCCCTTAATGCCAATCCAAATAGGCTAAAAGAGTGTTAAAAAAATATACTGTGGCTTCTTATCTACAGCTTTGGAGCCTTAATATTTCTGCAGCGATGACTCCTAGACTCTGAAGGAACCAATTAATTTAAAAGAAAAAGAAACACAAAAGCATAGAAACACAATTTGTCTCTATCTTATAATTGATGACTTAATCTTCTGTAAGTAAATGTTTACTCTTTGAAATTAGAAAACCCTTTGAGTTTCATCTGAATGACAGCACCAATTTCTTCTATTTATTTTTTTTTAAAGAAACCCTGTAAGAAAAGTGTACTCTACCTGCAAGTCTAACAAGAGAGAAAACATAAGTATAATGCCATGGTCTGTATTTACTACAGGAGAATAGACAGGTGTGAAATTTTCCAAAGAATAGTCAATATGTTTTGTTTTTACTTCTGGAGACATTTTAGAAGAAGGAATAGTTGAAGTTGATCTCTGTTAAGTCTCTTCTGGCTCAGTATCTATGATTCTACAATTGAGGGATGAAATAGAGTTTTGCAAATAAGACAGTAATACAACCTAGTTATTGATACTTCATTACGTCAACACAACACAATAAGATTGGGACACTAAAGAATTGTGTGTTAGATTGATTTTAATATATTTGTGATGATATGGAGAAAAATTAATAAAATAGATTCAAGTATTTTTTATTTCATTTTTTCCATTGAAGAATGTAACCTATTTCCCAATATTGAAATGCCATTCTACAGGATTTAAATTGTACTTTGATATTCAACAATCTCTTTTATATGTGAAAATTTAGTGCACTAAGTAGACATTTTTAAAAATATTTCTACAGCTAATGCATGAGCTCCTGATTTAAATTCTATTTTATCATGAGAGCAACTTTTTGGAACAAAGAGCACATATTACATTTTTCCAGAGAATTAAATTATAGTTTAGAAAGATTAAATGAATGAAATGCTTAAGTTTTCTCAGATGGTAAATTGCAGTTAATACTCAAACCTAGGATGATTGATTCTAATCTTATATGGTCTTCCCACCACACCAAACTAGTTCTCAAAGTCTGAATGTTTAAATTTTTTAAAATATATTTTTTTGATTTTTTTACAGAGAGGAAGGGAGAGGGATAGAGAGTTAGAAACATCAATGAGAGAGAAATATTGATCAGCTGCTTCCTGCACACCCCCTACTGGGAATGTGCCTGCAACCAAGGTACATGACCCTGACCAGAATCAAACCTGGGACCCTTCAGTCTGCAGGCCAACGCTCTATCCACTGAGCAAACCAGCTTTGGCTGAATTTTTAAAATTTATTAAACATGAAATACATGAAGATATAAGAAAACATTTGGTATATGTCTCAAAATTCCTCAGAAGCAGATTTTTAATTTATCCAAGACTGTATAAAAATACTAAGGGTCCTAAGTGTTTTCAGGGACCATATAATGTCTTATACTATGCCAGTTTCAAAGAACAAACTATTTCTAATGAAATACATCACTAAAAAGCACTATACTAGGAAGTTTAATCTTCACTCCATATCATTCTTTGGTCTATTTCAAGGCCCAGAAATAGATTTTATAATAAGAATGATAATTCTTAATATTCATTAATCTGTACTTGCAATCAGCTTGTTTAAATTTTAATTAATTCTTTGTTCTGTCTCATGAATGTGTTTACATTTTTATCGAAGCACATTTAATAAAAATCACATTAGACATTGGCTTGTATAATAAACGAGCTCTGTTTATTTGAGAAAGATAGTGTTTTCTATTTAATCAACTATGTTAGACATGGGAAATATTTGTATTCAAATTCAACTGTTGTTAAGATGGGCATAACTTCATCCTTTAGTGGTCTTAGTTTGGTAAAAGGTTCTGGAATCTTAGTTTAACAAATCCCTAATTCCATTATTTTGTATATTTCGCCCCATGACCCTAACTTCATCAGGACTTCCTACTCAAACTCATGCTCAGTTGATCCAGTCAAAAATGAATTTTTTTAATTAAAATTAGAAAATATTCCTGGAAAGAGATAGAACTAAATAGTATTTGGAGGAGTGGTTTCTTTCCAAAAATGGCATTAGTATCAGTCTGAGATTATTCTTTCCAGATAAAAAGAACATACAGAGATAAGCACCTCTAGGACACAGAGATTATGTGGAATTATTCCTTCTTAGCAAGAGTTTACTTTTCATTCAACAGAAAATTTTCATAGATTTTGCAGGTATAAGAAACTTGCTTAAGCTTGATATATACTAGATTATTCTTTTGCTCTTTGACATTCTGTAGACCTCTTAAAATACCACTTATTTTTTAATGGAATAGTTAACTATAAATAACTAATGCCTAATTTTTAATTCAAGATTTAGGAAATGCATTGCACAATAAATAATATATTGGTTTTAAATACTAATAAACTTTAGAATTCTAAGTCTAGAATGATGAAGCATTTAAAAGTGAAAACTATTGCATTATAATGTTAAGTACATTATCATTTACAAATAATTTCTTATTAACTCATATGTATTAAAGAATTGTATCATTTACAGTAGTACCAAATAAAAGTTTCTAGTCAATTATTTTGGGAGAAATATGTGGAAAACTCAAGATACTAAGCAAACTGTATATTATTAGCCATTAAACAACAGGTTAGAGGTTTAATTGGCCTTCCTGTGCCATTTAAACTCTGAGTATAACTTTTTACTCTCAAAAACTCAACTACTAATAGTCTCCTTGACTGGAAGCTTCATTGATGACATAAACAGTTGATTAACACATATGTTTTATGTTATATACATTATATATTATTCTATCTAATAAAAAGTAATATTCAAATTGACGGTAACTCCAACTCACAAGATGGCCACCCCCATGTGGACACAAGATGGCTGCCACAAGATGGCCAGCAGAGGAGGACAGTTGTGAGCAATCAGGCCAGCATGGGAGGGCAGTTGGGAGGAATCAGGCCTGCAGGGGAGGGCAGTTTGGGGTGACTGAGCTAGCAGAGGAGGACAGTTGAGTGCAACCGGGCTTGCAGGGGAGTACAGTTGTGGGGTACCCAGGCATGCAGGGGAGAGCAGTTGGGGGGAACCAGACCTGCAAGAGAGGGCAGTTAGCGGTGACTGAGCCAGCAAGGGAGAGCAATTGGGAGCAACCAGGTCCACAGGGGAGGGCAATTAGGAGTGAACAAGTCAGTAGGGGAGAGCAGTTAGGGGCAATGGGCCAGCAGGGGAGCAGCTAGGCATTAATCAAGCTGGCAGGAGAGTGGTTAGGGGGTGATCAGCCAGGTAGGATTGCAGATGAGCAGTTGGGAACCAGCAGTCATGGATTGTGAGAGGGATGTCTGACTGCCTGTTTAGGCCCGATGCCACCAGGATCGGGCCTAAATGGGCAGTCAGACAACCCTTGAGCGGCTCCAGATTGTAGAGGTTGCAGGATGGGCTAAGGAACACACACATACACACACCCATGCATGAATTTCGTGCACCAGGCTTCTAGTCCTATATAATGAAAGGGTAATATGCAAATTGACTGAACAGAATGACTGGTCGCTATGATGCACACTGATCACCATGACATTCAACACAGGAGCTGCCTGATAGCTGTCAGTGGGACATCTCCTGAAGGCTCCAGACTGCGAGAGGGCACAGGCTGAGCTGAATCTCATGTACCAGGCCTCTAATATTTTAATAAAGTAAGCTAGAGAAAAGAAAATAGCAATAAGAAAATTATAAGGAATAGAAAATACATATATAGTACTGTATAAATTTATTGAAAAAAAATCCATATTATAAGTGGACCCCTGCAGTTCAAACTCATGTTGCTCTAGGGCAGTGGTTCTCAACCTGTGGGTCGCGATCCCTTTGGGGATTGAACGACCCTTTCACAGGGGTCACCTAAGACCATCGGAAAACACATATTTCCCATGGTCTTAGGAACCAACACACCGCTCCTTGGTGTAGCAAAGTGTAGCAATGTAGTTTACTGTTGTCATATGAGGAATGTTGCCCATACTACACCACAATTCAAGAAAAAATTTCATTTATTTGTAATTAGAAATAAATATTTCACAATATATAATTACATATTGTTTTTGTGATTAATCACTATGCTTTAATTATGTTCAATTTGTAACAATGAAAATACATTCTGCATATCAGATATTTACATAACAGTTCATAACAGTAGCAAAATTACAGTTATGAAGTAGCAACAAAAATAATTTTATGGTTGCGGGTCACCACAACATGAGGAGCTATATTAAAGGGTCGCAGCATTAGGAAGGTTGAGAACCACTGCTCTAGGGCCAACTATATACAAAATTGAATGATAAAAATAGCAAACATAAATAATCTAAAATATAAAATATATTAATGTTCAAAATTCATACAACGAAACAAAAGAAAGACAATCCAATAAAAAAAAATGGACAAAGGACCTAAATAGATACTTTTCAAAAGAGGACATACAGACAGCCAAGAGACATGAAAACATGCTCAAGGTCACTAGTCATCTGAGAGATGCAAATCAAAACAACAATGAGGTCCCATCTCACACCTGTCAAAATGTCCATCAACAAATCAACAAATAACAAGTGCTGGAGAGAATGCAGAGAAAAAGGAACCCTCTTGCACTGCTGGTAGGAATGCAGATCAGTGAAGCCACTGTGGAAAACAGTATGGTGTTTCCTCAAAAAATTAAAAGTGAAACTCCCATTTGACCCACTAATCCCACTTCTAGGAATATATACCAAGAAGACAGAAACATTAGAAAGGATATATGTACCCCTATGTTCATAGCAGCACAATTTATAACAGCTAGGTTTTGGAAATAGCCTAAGTAGCCATTAGCAGATGAGTGGATTAAAAGTGGTGGTACATCTACACAATGGAATACTAGACTGCTCTATAAAAGAAGGAATCCTTTCCATTTCCAACAGCATGGATAAAACAGGACAGCATCATGCTAAGCGGAATAAGCCAGCCAGATAAAGATAAATATCACATGATCTCACTCATTTGTGGAATATAATGAACAATGTAAATGGATGAACAAAAGATAGAACCAGAGTCATAGAAGCATCGAACAGAGTGCCCAACCTATGAGGGGAGGTGGGGAGTGACGGGCTAAGAGATTAACCAAAGGACTTATATGCATACATATAAGCATAACCAATGGACATGAACAATAGGGGAGTGAGGGCATGTGCTTGGGTAGAGGGGAGCCTGGAAAGAGGTTAATGGGGACAAAAGGAGACATATAATATTTTAAACAATAAATAGATAAGATATACTTTAATCTATGTGAATATACAGAAATTTAACAAACACTAATTACTCCAGCTTGATGAATTGTTTCATAAAAGTAAACACACCTGTATAACCAGTGTTTGAGTCAGAGAGTAGAATTTTACCAATATCCTTGAAGTTCCCCTCATGTCTGCCCAGTTCCCCACTTTCCTCTTCTTCCCAAGGATAACTACTATTCTCATTTTTAATAGCATAGATTCATCTTACCTGTTCTTCCTATTTGCAATGGAATCTCACAACATGTATATTCTGTAACTCCATATGTCTTTTTTCACTCAATATTATGAGATACATTTATATGTTGCTAATTCTCAGAACTGTATAAATATAATATATTTTATTAGTGCTGTGAAAATCAGTTGCATTAAGCAATAAAGTTATTCTCTGTGGGTCAGGAGTACAGACTGGTCACAGTAAGGACAGTTTGTTTCTGCTGCACGGATGTCTGGAGCATTAGCAGGGAGCACTTGAAGGCTAGGGATGCCTGAATGGCTGGACGAGAGCCATGTGGAGGCCTCTACACGTGTTTAACAGTCAATGCTGGTTGTTAGCGAGGCCCCCCACTGGTAAGTTGGCTGGAACATTGCGTCATCTCTCTGTGTCTGCCTAGTTGGGTTTCCACATGGCAGCATGGCTGGGTTCCAAGAATGAGTATCCTGAGAAATCAAGATGAAATTGTGGCATCTTTATAATCTATCCTCAGAAATCACATAGCCTACTGTAAAATCAACTTTCTCCATATTCTCTTGCTAAAGGCAGTAAAAAAGGAAAAAAGTAGGCTTAAGGGAAGGAACTGTAGAATAAAACAGCTCTAGTTACGAGGTGTGTTAAGGTCCCATTTTAAGAAAGGCATGTGGGAAGTGAGATAATTCTGTAGCTGTCATTGGAAAATATAGTCTGCCACACATTGCATTTAAATCTAATGCAATGAAATGCAAATTAGGAGAGTTCTAGTATCCATATTCATTCAACTGTTAATGGACTTTCTGTTTGTAATCAGTTAGGGTCATAGAATGTCTCGGGTTGTGTTTTCAAAAAACTGACTGGAAGAGATATTCACTTGTATTGATTTATTTAAGGAGTGCTTTTCAGGAAAACCCATAGGAAAGTGAGGAAAGCAGAATAGAGAGGGGGAAAGTCGATGTAGAATGTCAGCATCTCAGATAACCTCAGACCCTCCGTGGCTACATCCACAGAGAGTCTGAAGCATAAATCACATTGCAAAGTAGTCTTCCCCTCAAACCCAGGGAAAGGCACTAATATATCAGCTGATCACTGCCTGTGAGCTGTCAGCTGCATTGACACGTGGTAGAGACTGGGCAGCAGAGGTGTCTGTCAGCTGAGAGCAATTCTCCAAAGTGAAGGTGGTTGTGAACTGATGATAACTAACCCTCACACTAACTGGGGATGATACGCAAGTGGAGATCAAGGTGGAAGTATTAAGTGCCTTTCCCACAGTGGACTGTTTGCACTTGAATCTCACATTAAGTTGTTTTATCCATTACAGTCTCTGGATTCGGGCTTACCGCAATTCCTTAAAACATTTATAAGAAGACAGTTAGTTATATGAACTACAAGCTCCTGCTCTTAGTTGCTTCTAAGTTTCTGACTGTTGCTATCTCCTCTTCCTTCCCTTAACTTTTCTCAACTCTTCTCCATTACTCCCAGCATGTCTCCTGGTCTAAGGGGCTTGCTGGTGGGCCGATCCTTTATCTTGAAGGGGTAGAGACCCTGGTTACCATACATTGATTATATCATGTTGTTCAACTTGCCAGTTTACAGTTAAACCAGGGTTTGGGAGTAAAAAGAGATGCCTTGGTGGATTGTGTAAGAAATATATTCCTACCTGCCTCCACTATGTAGTCGTAGTCCTATCCCCATGACTATCAAAGCTAATTACCCTTGTCAGTCATAATTACTTTTTTTAATAATGGTGACTATTTTTTTCAACTTCCTTGTCTACTAACTCTAAGTTAATGATCAGGCAATAGCCTTAATTTTAATATATTTGATTGATTTTTTACAGAGAAGAAGGGAGAGGGATAGAGAGTTAGAAACATTGATGAGAGAGAGACATCGATCAGCTGCCTCCTGCACACCCCCAACTGGGGATGTGCCCACAACCAAGGTACATGCCCTTGACCGGAATCAAACCTGGGACCTTTCAGTCCACAGGCCAACGCTCTATCCACTGAGCCAAAAACGGTTTCGGCAATAGCCTTAATTTTAAATTTAACAGAAATCTTAGCATTTTCCTCTGGTGGAACTATTCCTTTGTGACAATTAGAATTTTCTGGTCAAGTAAAATGGAAAAAATAAAATTCCCTGGTTCCCTGAGTAAACCTGCCACTACTGTTTTCACTCCTTGGTTCCTTCACCTATGAACTCTTCCTATTTAGTTAGTTACATTTTCATTGACCTTGTAAATATCCTCTTTTTTTTTTAATATATTTTATTGATTTTTTACAGAGAGGAAGGGAGAGGTATAGAAAGTTAGAAACATCGATGAGAGAGAGAGACATTGATCAGCTGCCTCCTACACACCCCCCCACTGAGGATGCGCCTGCAACCAAGGTACATGCCCCTGACCGGAATCGAACCTGTGACCTTTCAGTCCACAGGCTGAGGCTCTATCCATTGAGCCAAACCGGTCTCAGCTAAATATCCTCTTTTGAAAATGCCTGTTCATGGCTCTTGATCATTTGTTCTAATTGTATTAACTATCTGTGTCTTATGGATATACTGGAGGCTCGATGCAAGAAATTCATGCAAGGGGATCGCCCCTCGCAGCCTTGGCTTCACCCGGAATGTTGTTCAGCTGTCCTGTCTAATTAACATATTATGTTTTTATTATTATACGTGGACAGATTTTGCAACACATTAAAATGACAAAGGTCCTGTAACCAAAATGTATAGTTCACCTTTTCACTTTTTAAAGAATATCTTTTGGTGAATAGAAATACTTCATTTTAATTTAATATTATTTGTCAGTCTTTTTGTATATGGTATTACATTTGATCTTGTGATTAGGAAATTTTTACCTACATTGAGGTCTTAAAGATCTTTATTATTGTTTAAAATTTCTAAGTACTTCAACTCATTATTTTATCTTTTACATTTAGATCTACAACTCACACATGTCCCATATTGTAGAGAGGCTTTAAGTTTTTAATTGAAAGAATTTGGGGACTAATATAAGCCCTCAACTGTCTGGTCTGTACTTATTGATGAGAAAGTTCTCATTCTATTTTAATGAAAATACAATTCATTGATTCATAAAACACTTGAATTGATTATGATACATGTTAGCTAGTTGGTGATAATATTTATTAAGGAAACTTGCATAAATTAGAAATTTTCTTGTACAATACTATGGCTTATTTGTAATAATAGATTCCTCACATATCCTTGTAATACAGATCTTCTTTTATCTCCTCCCAGATTCCTACATTCAAATGCTGTTTTTTGAGTCTATACTTTATAGCATCATAATCCTCCATGAATGGACTATAATTATTTTCTAAAACAAGAACAAAAAAAAAACTGAAAGAAACCCCTAAACTCTTTGTTTTTATATTTGGTCAATAAATTAGTCTTCTTCTTATGTGAAAATATTCATTCTTATGTGAAAATATTCAATACCTCTCAGTTAAGCAAAAACATATGACCCACTATTGTAAACATTTGGAATTTTTTTTCCAAACTTGGTTTAAGATGTGACATGATTGCTTTTGTCAATTAAATATAGACGATTTATTAATAGCAAGAGTATAAAATTTCTCATGATTTGTTATGATTGCTCTGACTTGACAGTGATTATCAGTATGCACTGGACTCGGAGAGCTGCATGTTACAGACTGCGGTGCATCTATGATTGTAGAGCAGAGAAGTACAGCATCAGGATTCACAGGCCATTTCTAGGAAGTAAATGGCTTCAATTGGTCTAATCCTTCACCCTCCACCTGCTACCTCCTTGATTATTCCTTTTTGCTTTCTCCCCACAGAAAATCACCCCATCCCTCTGACGTTACACCCTCCCATGGTATATGCCCCCTCTTGGGCAATGCCCACATACACAAATACACTCCGACGGCTTGAACCAAACATCGGCATGTATCTTTCGAGAATTTTGAATGACAGATCATTCTGATTGCTCTCCTACTCTTCTGTTTCAGGGATAAGGAAATTCTCCACCACCACACGATTCTGATAAAATGTGACAGGATATTTGTGAGCTCTTTTCGCTTCTGTGAGGCTAAGTGTCCATTCTACTCGCATAAGCACGTTATCGCTGGGTAACATTTCCTGATATAAAGTAGCTGTCACTACTTGTGACATTGGATCTTAGACGGCACAGGAGCCCGGAGCCTTGGCAGAGACAGGCCTTGAGCCTCCCAGTTGTTCTGTGTGAGGCAGCAGCACCTCCGGCTCCTCTGTCCCGGGTTGGGCTCTCCCGCCACGCAGGCGGCTTTGCTTGAGGCGAGGCTGTCATCACGCTTTTTCAGATGAAGGAGAGAAAGGAAGCCTCAACAGGCAGGTTTTCCGAAGCATGTAATTATATACCCATTTTGGAGAGCTAACTCTATTACGGATCCTCTGCTTTGTTGATTTTTTGCTGTCGGATTTTTGAAAGCATGCTTAACACATTTTTAGATTGCAGTGCCCGTCTGATTACAGAGGACTAAAACTTATTTCATTAATGACTAAAGGGAAGAGAGATTAACTATGACAAAACTGTGCAAATGATATTGTATAAAAACTCAGGATGGAAGTGGCTAGCCTTTTAGACAGTGGTGAACTATATGCTAAAAAAAATATACCGGTTACAAAAAATAGTTTGACATTGTGATGTATTTTCCATATGTCAGGCCATATCTAGATTATTGATTTCCATACTTGCCAATAAACCATAAGTGAAATGCTGCCAGTCAGGAGATTGAAGGCCCTGGAAGCTTGATGAATAAATCATTGTCAAAAGAAAGGATGTTAAGATCAGTTCTTCCAAACCCCCTGGCGATAGGCAAGGGAGATATCTGACTGGTGGTGTTGCTCTTAGATCAGTCAGGAGCAAAGCAGACATATACTTCTTAGTACAGCCTAGCTTGATGCCTGTGGTGGTGGCCAGAACTGTTTCTGCCTGGGGCACATAAAAAATATAGGTCTTCCAAGAAGTATAATTTTAACTGAACATCTTAGCTACCTGAAACACATAAAAAGCTTTTTACAGGCAATAAACAAATATAAACCAGTTATGAGCATTGTGAAGGAGTTAGATTTCATTATAAAATCTAAAATCATTTTTTTAAAGCCAGTCACATAAGTACAAATACTGCATGATTCCATTTCTATGAGTATCTAAAATAGACAGTCATTTAGAAGCAAAGTATGAAAGAGCAGTTTAAAGGGGCAGAGGGGAATGGGAAATAGGTAGTTACTACTTCACGTGGGCCCCCTCCCCTCAAAAAAAAAAAAAAGAAAAGAAAAAAGTGGTTGTGAAATTACTAAGTACTGTTAGGAAAAACAAAACAAAACAAAACAGGCGTTCAATATGGAACTTAACTTTTTGGTATCTTTTAAAATCTGCATTGGCAAGTTCTGGGTAAAGATAGTGGATTGAAACTATGTAAACCTATTTGTGATTCCTTCCATATTCCCTGTATGCAGTAAAGCATTTTTTTTTAAACTGATGTAAGCCAAAAAGATTAAGAGAATGAAACATAAGTAATAGAAACAAAATACTGGAGAATAAAGAAATATACGATTTTAGAAAATAATTACAATAATGAAAAATTCATTTGGAACAACTAATATTCAAATAATAGGTATTCTTAAAAAACAGATGTGGAAATTACTAATGAAATAATTTAAAAAAATAATTACTTATGGAAGTATTTTAATTTCTAGTTTGAAATAACCCCTATCTCTACAAAAAAAATGTAATTGGTAATTAAACAAACATATGTTTTAACAAATAAATACTAGAATGACTTTAGACTTCACATAAGCAACATTGCAAGCAAAAATACAGTGGAAGAATATTTTCAAGATTTTGAGACAAGAGTTTTGAAAACTTTGAATTTTATATCCAACCAAGTCATCATGCAAATGTAGAATAATGTGATCTTCACATATAAATGCTCTTAAAAAAATTGCCATTCAAGTGTCTTCCTTAGGAAGATATCAGAGAATACTGTTTTCTGAAACTATTAATAAAGAAGCCACAGTATATAGAAAATTTAAGAATGAATGAAAAAATTAATTACAGCAAGGAAATTTTACAAATTATTTTGTTGTGTTTGATTAACCCAACATCCTCCTTATACTCCATCATATAAACATCAAATGATGTCCCCATTATGGCAACATAAGACTGCTCTCCTTTTGTCTCTAAATTTTAGCAATAAAAATATGGTACCCATCCAAAAATAAAAATGACTCTATGGTAGTAGTGGGATCCTGCACCATACACCAAGAAACGCAGGAGGTATCCTATCTAAAAAAGAGCAATATGCAAATTGACTGTTCCTCCACTACACCCACCAACCATGCCCACCAACCAGGCTCACCTGCCAATAAGAGCAAGTATGCAAATTAATCCAACCAAGATGGCTACGGCATTAGAGAGAGCAGGAGGGATGCTTGGGTTGCCCCTACGATGGAGGAAGCCAAGCACCCAGGCCTCTGCTTAAGGCAACAAGGTTTCAGTGGCTGTATAGTAGAGGGCTTGGCTCTGTTCCAAGCTACAAAGTTTCAATTGTAGAAGATAAATAAATCCCAGATTCCAGGGCCTCCACTTGGGTTGCTGGGGAGTAATGGCCAGCCTGCAAACCACCACAGGCCCCTCGCCCGGGCCACCCTGATGCCCTAAAGGAACCTCTACTCTGATCCAGGACACCCTTCAGGCCAAACCAACTGGCCCCTACCCATACACCAGGCCTCTATCCTATCTAATAAAAGAGTAATATGCAGATTGACCATCACTCCAACACACTCCATGTGGTCAAAAGATCCTGCCTCATGTGGACACAAGATGGTCACCACAAGATGCCCAGCAGGGGAGGGCAATTGGCAGGGACCAGGCCTGCAAGGGAGGGCAGTTGTGGGGAACCCAGGCCTGCAGGGGAGGGTAGTTAGGGGTGACCAGGCCCACAGTGTAGGGCAGTTAGTGGCAAACAGGTTGGCAAGGGAACAGTTAGGAATAAATCAGGCTGGCAGGGGAGTGGTTAGGGGGTGATCAGGCAGGCAGGCAGAATCAGTTAGGGGCAATCAGGAAGGTAGGCAGGTGAGCAGTTGGGAGCCAGCAGTATGGATTGTGAGAGGGATGTCGAATGCCCGTTTAGGCTGAATCTAGATAGGGCCTAAACGGGCAGTCTGACATCCCTCAAGGAATCCCAGATTGGAGAGGGAGCAGGTGGGGCTAAAGGACATCCCCCGCCTCTCCTGCACAAATTTCACGCACTGAGCCTCTAGTATATGTGTGTGTGTGTGTGTGTGTGTGTGTGTGTGTGTGTATAAAGTCATATTATGCAAATAGACTAAATGGCAAAACAACTGAACAATTGGTCACTATTGCATGTGCTGATCACCACGGGATGCATGCAGAACATAACAGGCATTAGTAGCAGGCAGCAGAATGGAAAACAGAGGGCTTTGGCTACAGTGGGATGGTGGAGCAGGTGAGCAGGGGTGCCAGACCCAGGTGAGGCACCAGTCGCTGTCATCGGGACAAGCTTTTGGTGGTTACTGAAAATATCTCCTCCTGTACACCACAGTCCCAGCAGCTGTTTGTACCTGCTGCTGGCACCAGCCCCACTCGCACCCAGTGCTAGCACCCAGTGCTGGCCCTGATCACTCAGTGCTTTCAGTGGGTGTGGGTGGATGCTGCCAGCCCCGATAGCTCCTCAAGATTTCTCTACCTCCCCCTGCTCCTGAAGGGCAATTGGGGCCGGCAGCCACTGCTTGCACCCACTGTTGGTGCATGGCACCAGTCCTGGTTGCTCAGCACCAACAGCGGATACAAGTGAGGCTGGCACCATCAGCACATGGAAGTGGTGGTGTTGGGACTGGGATTGCTGGCTGACAGAGGTCTGGGGACTGTGACAAGAGGGGCTGGGCAGGGGACTGGAGGATGGGCTGAGACCCTCCCCTGTGTCTACCACAGCCTTGTGGCCCACTGTCCCTTTCAAGGTGCATGAATTCGTGCACTGGACCCCTAGTATATGATTATTTTACTTTGACTACATGTGCAAAAGGAAACTGCGTGGCACAGGTGAACGTCATATTCATAAGCATGCAGATACTTGAGCCAAAGTGACCTCTGGGTTCAAATTCGTTTCAGTCTAATACATGCTTTTATCTTTATGAATGAGAGGATATAAAGAATGTCTGTCAGCATAACAAAATAGAGAATAAATGTCAGTGACTTGATATTTTTCATGGTGGGACTTTCAGATCTGCTGACTCCCTGAGTTCTGAGTGTTCTTAGAACCTGAGACATACTTTTATTGGGAATCAGAAAAGCACCTGAGGTCCGAGTAAGAATCAGAATGCTGGGATGTGATCTTCCCTCACTCCACTGCAGGGATGTAATTTGGGGGAGTGAGGAGGTGAAAATAACTGGAGGAAATAACTGCAACTTTTGGCCTGCTTTAATTTAAGGCTCTTACAATAGGGTGTTTGAAGAAGAGATTTTTTAAGGAATGTGCTTTTCTTATTGTTGAACCTAGTAAGAGGCTTTAAACCCAATACAATGTTTAGACAAAATTATAAAATAAAAGGACAGAGATGGAGAAAAGACATTTATTGAACAATCACTAGGTGTCAGATATACATTATTTGAATATAATTGTCTTATTTATGCTGCCAACAACCCTATGAGGCAGGTATTATTATTCCACGCTATACAGAAGAGGAGTATAGATCAGAGTTAACTATTCTGTTCAGTGTTACACATTTAATATATTGTGGCAATAGAATGCACATCCTTTATATAACATGTTTTTGGTTCTTGTTTTTGTTTTAGTACAGATGATGTAGATCTGTAGTATTAGAGAATGAGAATTTCAAGAATGATTCCAATATTTATGCTTTGTGCAATAAAAAGATGAATTTCCCTTTACCAAAAATTTGGACTTACCTGGATTTGTACATCAGTTGAATAAAGATTTTCTTTATATTTCCTTTGTATACTCTTACAGAAGTCAGCTAGATCTAAGGTCATAGCTAATATAATATTTCCACTCATTTGAAACAACAAAAAAAAAATCCATTAAGAGTATGTATGCTTATTTGAAGATACCCTGCCTTGAAGAACTCTCTAGCAATTGATGGAGGAAAAACAACATCTTGAAAGTTTGTGTCTTTACTGCTATTACTTGTTTAATAAGTGATGAATATTATTAATAATTCTATATGAATTATTGAATTCCCTTTTACTGAGTGTTTTACTGGATCCAGGAAGCCAGAATTACTCATCCACTTATCAGCAATGTAGCTAAGGGGACTCCAGGCACTGACCAGAGTTGGGTTGGGTTATTTTTAAGATATCTTTCTACTATAAGCCTATAAGAGTTTTAGATTCTAGTCCACATTCCATTTTCTTTGTATCATTTTAGGCAAATGTATTTGAACATATGTCATTTTAATAATCATCATGAATCACATGAATGGAAAAATTGTACTTAATATACAGTGAGGTGACAGGCCTCAGTAAATTAATGATTTAATTAACAACACAGTAACTTTTCCACCATTATAAATATTTAACCTAAAATAAGTTACTTCAAATCTAATACTTTAGCTTTAATACAATGCTAACATTGCCTGGCTCAAGGAACTTTCAGTTCCTAGATCTCAAAGTGTCAAACTTTTAAGAAATTCAGAATCACTTCATTTAGATTCGTAAATTGTAACCCTTCCATTGAGACACTCCTAGGTAGTAGTAAAGGGTAAGACATGCACTTTTAAGAAATCTTCAAAGTCTTACTCAAAATACTGGTTGGTGAAACAAACTCTAGGTATATTGATTTTAAAATGGTACCTTTATTACATGATTTTCTTTGGTTAAATTCTAGTCATTTTAAAAACTAATATTTATTACAATTTTTATTTATCAAACACAAATTTTGTGTTACTAATCCCTTGAGAAATTCTATGGTATAATCAGTATTATGATCCCTTTTTTCACAGAAGTCCCTAGAGCTCAGAGGGATTAATAACTCATTGAAGGTCACAGACACACATACTATGTCACAGAGTCAGAGTCTGACCTCAGGCATCTTGACAATAAAATAGATACTTAAATTCTATTCAGTAGTATGTGTACCATTGTAGAAAATGTGATTTTTTAATTTGCAAGGTAATTTTTAAAGCTTTATAAAATATTTTTATGCATAATTAATAGCACACCCCTCAGGACACCAAAGACACTTCACATTTCCATACTAATGTTGATCAAAAAGGGATAATGTAGATTTTTACATCTATCTGTTTTTAGTTCTGATCATTTTTTTTCAATTTAATTTTCTTTTCTCAGAACAAAATGAGCATAAATAATCATCCAGTGCTTTTTATGGAGTTTTCATGCTTAGGGTGGACTAGAGTTCAGGGCATTCAGCAAAGAAAATGATGCAAATTAGTCTCTTAGGAGATTATAGTCCCTTAGAAAGTAGGACAAACTTGCTGTCAAAAATTTTATAGGCTGAGGTGAAAGTGGCAGACAGAGGGAAAGATATGTTGATGAAAGGCAATGAACATAAGAGTACATCAAACTATGACCAGGCAAACAGTCAAGGAGGGTTCCTAAGCTGAGCTAAGATGAACAGTTGGATATGAGCATGTGCAGAACAGAGAAAAAATGGATTATTTTTATCATATAGGAAAGGAAAGAGCTGCTATAGAAATTCAGTTTGGCTAAATCATACAATGCACAAAAACCAGAATTAAAGATGAAACTGGAAAAGGTAGGTTAATACATACTTTACTTAGTTATCTTTTGATTAGTTGACAGTACATCATGAATCATGCTTTTCAGTATTTAATATTTATTGACTTACTAGAAGCCCAGTGCATGAATTTCATGCACTGGAGGAGGGACCCTCAGCCCAGCCTGCCCTCACTCATAGTCCAGGAGCCCTCAGGGGATGTCCTACTGATGATAGGAAGTGGGGCTAAGCTGGCCTCCCTCTGCAGGAGGCAACCAGGCTGATCAGGGAGGGCCCCAGCCCCATCACTCTGCTGCTGCTGCCACTACTAGCTGCCTCAGCCGCCAAGGTGTTTTCATCAATACAGACTCCAGTCCCTTTTTATAAATTTTAATAAATCTTTATTGTTCAAATTATTCCAAATGTTCCTATCCCCCCCCCAATATCTTCCCTCCACCTGGTTCCCACTCCACCCTCTGCCCTTACCTCCCCCCCCCAATTGCCCTCATCCATAGGTATATGATTTTTGTCCAGTCTCTTCCTGCACCCTTCCCCTCACCTCTTTCCCCCTGAGAATTATCAGTCCACTGCCTTTCTATGCCCCTGATTCTATTATATTCACTGCTATTCTGTTCATCATATTTTCAATTCACTTGATTTTTAGATTCACTTGTTGATAGCTATGTATTTGTTGTTCATAATTTTTATCTTTGTCTTTTTCTTCTTTCTCCTCTTCTTAAAGAATACCTTTCAGCATTTCAAATAATACTGGTTTGGTGGTGATGAACTCCTTTAGTTTTTTCTTATCTGTGAAGCTCTTTATCTGCCCTTCAATTCTGAATGATAGCTTTGCTGGGTAGAGTAATCTTGGTTGTAGGTTCTTGCTATTCATCACTTTGAATATTTCTTGCCACTGCCATCTGGCCTGCATAGTTTCTGTTGAGAAATTATCTGACAATCATATGGGTGCTCCCTTGTAAGTAATTAGCTATTTTTCTCTTGCTGCTTTTAATATTCTCTATTTGTCTTTTGTTCTTAGTATTTTAATTATAATGTGTCTTGGTGTGGTCCTCTTTGGATTCCTTTTATTTGTGGTTCTGTGCACTTCCTGGACTTGTAAGTCTATTTCTTTCACCAGATGGGGGAAATTTTCAGTCATTTTTCTTCAAAAAGATTTTCAGTATCTTGTTCTCTCTCTTCTTCTGGCACCCCCACAATTCTGATGTTGGTATGCTTGAAGTTGTCCCAGAGGCTTCTTACATTATCCTCAAATTTTGGGATTCTTTTTTCTTTTTCTTTTTTTCCAGTTGAGTGTGTTCTGCTTCTTTGTATTTCAAATCTTTGACTTGATTCTTGAGTTCCTCTAGTCTGCACTTAGGTCTCTGTATAATATATATATATATATATATATATATATATATATATATATTAATTTCAGTCAGTGTGTGTTTAATTTCTAATTGGTCCTTTTTCATCTCCTCTTGGGTCTCACAAAATTTATCCTTCTTTTTTAGGAAATTCTTAAAAAACCTTATAACCATGGTTTTAAAATCTATATCCAGTTGTTTGTTTTCCTCCATTTCTTTGGTTTGTGATCTGTTCCTTTGTTTCTGCATTTTCGCTGCTTCTCTGAGTTGGTAGGATTGCTTTTGTGTGCTAGTTGTCCTATACGGCCCAGTAGCTCCGCCTCCCCAGTTACCTAAGGTGGACACTCTTGGTGCACCCCTTTGAGGACCTATGTACAGTCTTGCTATAGTTAAGTATTTTTTTAAAATATATTTTTATTGATTTTTTACAGAGAGAAAGGAGAGGGTTAGAAAGTTAGAAACATCAATGAGAGAGAGAGACATCGATCAGCTGCCTCCTGCATGCCCCCCACTGGGGATGTGCCCACAACCAAGATACATGCCCTTGACCAGAATGGAACTTGGGACCTTTCCGTCTATAGGCCAATGCTCTATCCACTGAGCCAAACCTGTTTTGGCTCTAGTTAAGTCTTGATTGTTCTTGGTATCACTGGGGGGAATTGAGCTCCAAATCAATTAGTTGTGAGGATCAGCTGTGTCTACACCCAGAGAACTTCTGTGCTGGACTCAGCATTAATACTTGCAAGATTGCAACATCCTCTGTGCTGGGCTTGGATGTGGTGGAGTCTCAGGGCTGAGTAGACAGCCTTAGCTTCCTGTCAGCCCTGCCCTACACAGTGATCTCTGAGTCTCAGTGTTTCTTGAAAATCACTGCAGCTCTCTCTGTGTACATGCACATGCACCTCCAGACCTCTGCCTTTTTACTCCCCTGAGTTTATGTCTGCTCCTGGGATCCCTATGAGTCTGGATTCCCAGGGTCTCATCCAAAACTGGGGTTCAGTGCAGTCAAACCTGGATTTCAGTGCATTTGGGAGGTTGTGTTTCCCTCTGCTAGAGAAAGCCTGAACATAATCAGCAGTCAGTCCTCTTTGCACGCACCTCCACACCTCTGCCTTTTGTGGCTCCCCTAAGTTTCTGTGCATCCCTCACTTTTCAGGACAGTCCAGATGTCCCCTGTATGAGTCTTGCCCAGAACTGGGGTTCAGTGCAGTCAGGAGTTTCCATCTCCCTTCTGCTAGAGAAAGCCAGGCAGACCCTCCTTTGCCCATCCTCTCCTCTTCAACTTTTTACATCTCGTCTGAGTCTCCGTGAGTCCCTCTCTTTACTTCTAGTTGTAGACTTTCCACTCAGCCATCTTTCCTGTGGTTCTGGATAGTGTCTATTCTGTCTTTTAGTTGTAGTGCAAGGCAGCAGTTTAGGTGTTCACCTATGCCACCATCTTGGTCTTTTTCCATTGACTTTTAGGGAGTTTAGAAGAGAGAGGGAAATACAGAGAAACATCAATATGAGAGGTATACTTCAATTGGTTGCCTCCTGCATGAGCCCTGACCTGGGCCCTGGGAAGGGAGTAGCCTGCCACCTAGGTATATGCCCTTGATCAGAATTGAATCTGGACCCTGTGGTCCACAGGTTAAGGCTGTATCTACTGATCAAAACCATCTAGAGAAAGATATGACATTTCTTAGCTCTTCCAACAGCAGACCTTCATTTTTTCCTCCAGGGGTGAGGGGGAAAACCCTAGATAACCTTCTTGGATTCTTATTACCCAAGTTACTAAGAACACTGTGAGGCGTGTAGCAGGAGCTTAGCCAATGAGCTCATGTGCAGAGGCAGGCCCTGTTTCCACTCTGGGCCCATTCAGGCTGCCACAGCGGCACTGGCAGGCCCTCCTCCTGAGCAGTCATGACATTACAGCATTCCAAACAATTTGCATATTATCTCCTTTTATGTATACATTTAGGAAAACCCCTGGTTTCCATGCCAAGGTGAAGGAAAAGGA
Source organism: Lasiurus borealis (assembly GCA_004026805.1). Taxonomy (NCBI): domain Eukaryota; kingdom Metazoa; phylum Chordata; class Mammalia; order Chiroptera; family Vespertilionidae; genus Lasiurus; species Lasiurus borealis. The sequence goes on from PVJN01000720.1 coordinate 49,193, forward strand.
CAAGAGGAAAAACACACCAAGTCTCCCTCACCTTTAAAAAATAACACTTTTAAGGCATGGACACAAATACGTTGTTAAACAAGAGAACTGAATTAAATAAAACGAAAGAAAATACAAGCATTTTAATTTCTGATGTTTAAAATGTGTTTCTGATTATTGGTGTACATGGCATAATTATAGAAGGGGAAAGGTACTGTTTAGCTATAGAAGATAATGAAAGGGTAGTGTCCATGGGCTCTTTTCAAGGGTTAATAACAGTTTTTATCTAAGACTCTTCCTGGAAATGTTTCCAAATGCTAACATTTGAGTGAATGGCTTCGTGGTCAAATATAATACATTTAACCTTTACTCAGCTTTCAGTAAAAGGCACTTAGCAACTTGTCATGCAGGTAAAAACCAAGTCAGAATAGCAGTCTGTTTCTTAATAGAATAAGCCCCTTTTGCTTTCTTTCTCTTTGGCAAAAGTCAGAAGAAATATAATCCTTTTATTGGTCATTCTACAGTGAAACCTAGAACCTAAAATAAGGCAGCAGCATTGTCTTTGTGCTGACAAAGGGCCTCAGAACATTGGTGTTTCCTAGAACTGTGATAGTACGTGTTTTAGTCAAAATACCAAATTCTATGAGTGTGTGTGTGTGTGTGTGTGTGTGTGTTATAAATATTTTTTGTTGAAAGTATTACATGCCCCTTCCCATTGCCCTCACCCACCTTCTCCCTCCCAAGACTCTTTTTTGATGCTGATGTATTCTTGGCCCAGAGGCAGAAGTTAAAACCTTACTGGTAGGCAGCCATCATTATCTACACTAACATAACACACTCAGTCTGACTGTGTTGCACTCATTTACAAAAATAGAGAGAAGGCCAGATTTGGCCCACAGGCAATTTTCATTTCTATTATGTCTATACACTTAACGTGCCTTTTAAATTTTTCAGTGTTCTTAATGATAACTTGCACATTATATATTTATTTGTTTACTGTCTGTATCTTCTAAAAGGATGCAGACTTCCAGACAGAAGAGTCTTTGTGCTAATTATTCATGCATTCCCAATTTTTAGAATAGAGTCTAGTACATATTAGGATATTATAGAAGATCACAATTTGGGGTCCAATTATTTATACCTCTTTTTATTTATGTCCATGTTAAGCTTTGCCACATAACCTCAGATGTTGGTAGCATAAAAGATGTGTTGATGAAAGGCAATGAAGGTTAAGAGATCAAGAAAATTACTTGACAGATAGTTAGTTGCAAGCCTGACCTTAAATATTGCATAGGATTTCTAGAATCTGTTGAATTCTTGCTCTCAGCATAAGAAGAAATTCCCAATTTATCTTGATAACTCAAGACAAATGAAAGAATTATGGAACAGACCTGGCTAAATCTGCAGCATTATTAAAAGCTATATTTTTACAGATTTTGTAAAAAAATACCGTTAGTGGAATATTTTATTTATTATTGAGATATTAGATATTTCCATTATAAATATCCTGGCTCAACTGCAGGTGAGTAGAATGAATTTTCTTAATATTTGGCACATCAACAGAATTCAATTAATCCTACCTGTCCGTATACTTTATCCTGTGCCCTGGATGGCCATGTTTACTATAGTCATAATCTCATCACCATGCCAGTGTTCTCCACAGCCACACTTCCTACTTTTGTTTCCTGGGATTTGGGAAAAACAACAATTACTACTTCTAAGTCAATTGCTAAAGACGTTGCTATTTTATTAACCAGCCTTTCATAAAAGAGACTTTCCAACTAAGCATACTTCTGAACTACGGTGAGCCATGTTGGATTTGTGAACTTGATGTCTGCTATCCATGCATTACTGAAGAGAAGTGGCAGAAGGCCATTCTCAAAAGAATTCTCAAGAACAATGTTGAATTATTGATTTCTGACGTGCAGTAGAGGAGGCAGGGACAGGTGTCAATGGGACTAAACCTTGGACCTGTGAAGTGTGCGAAGGCTAGGCTTGTAGGTTCCCTCTGGATGCTCTCATGAAAAGTATGTTAACCTTAGCTTTGTGAGGCTGCTACAAAGATTCTCTCCCTACCTCATCCTACAGGCTCTTGTGTATTTGTCTCTCTGGAGAGGTAGGTCAAAGGCCTCCCTTGCAACTGCAAGGTCATGGATATTAAGAGTTTATTTCCATCAGGGGATTGATTTCTTACTACTTTTCTAATCTCAACGTTTGTCTGTCTCCCTTGTGTTTTGTGCATTCACATATATTTGTCTGACAAAACAGCTTAAGCCACAGCTTTATTTTTCTAAATAAAATATGTCATGAATCAAGTCATTTCCCCAAAGATTCCCTATGCAAGAAAAGCATAGGTACTATACTTCATTTGTCAGTTGTAAGAAAGGATAAAATATATCAATGTTTGCTTATTCATTTATCAATTTGCTTCAGTTTCCATGTTTACTTTGTCACAATATCATATTTTACTGATATTTTGTTTAAATTTCATTCTCTATGTTTCTATATTTCTGTGTTTTCTAAATGTATCCACATAATAGTGTTTGTTTTTAGAGAGGACTCCTTGAGACTGGTTTGGGCCTCCCTGCATGACAGTCTCCCAGAAACTTGGCGAACATCCAGAAAACTACCCAGTAATCTTGGGGTTCGGCTTTCATCTCCTTCCCTTCCTCGACTTCTCAGTAGGTGCTAGAAACCAGTCACCCCCTCACTGTGCATACAGACACACTCAGTCATGTGTCTTACTTTATATCTCTCTTTCAACTCCTTTTTATTTCATTCCATTTCACTCTACATTTAATAAGAAGTAACATATGAAAAAGGAAAGAAAGAATTATCATTTGTGGGACTTCTTATATGCCAGGCCTTACTGTGTAGTAGACATTATTCTACTGTATAGCAGAATTTTTTAAATGGGTGGAGCTGACACTGGTGGATGCATATCATTTGGAAAATGGAGGTGTACAGATGTAGTGCATGGTAACAAAACTGAAGTTTACACATAGGAAGATATTACCCTTTTCTCTTTAGATTTCAGAAAGCTTTTGTAGCTTCTGGAAAATTCCTTAAGATAGTGATGGCTCTATGAAGAAAAAGAAGTACTTCCCCTGGAAAGAGGGTATAGTGTTCAGATGGATTTTTTATGCAGCAACTATGAGGAAGGCCCTAGCTAGGTGGGAGGAAATTAAGGAGAACTTCACTAGAGACCCCCATGGGCTTGCAACAAGATTCTGAGCTCCCTTGGCATCTGTGAGTGACTATCTGGTGGCTCTTAAACTTTCTTTGTGATGTTGACTCATTCTACATCATAAAATCATGTAGAAAAGCCTTCAAATTCTTGCCATAATTCATCTTCTATTTAATTTCTCTTTAATCCACAATCTTTTCAGTATCTGACTTCATGTTTTCCAATTTGTCCTCTTGTCTCACTCTTCAGATTCTATACTCAGACATACACCCCCATTTTAGATATTTCACTTTATGCCTCACCCACGAGAACATTCTCTCTGACTTACATTGACAATTCCAGCCCAGGAACATGAGCTGGATACTTGCTGCAAGCCTTGTGAGTAGCTCCCCTAATGTGTTGGCTCTGCACTTGGTATTATTAAGATGTAGAGATAAAACCAGGGTATTATGGGGCTTATACAACCTGAAAAACTAATACCTGTTGCTGATATTGCCTATTAATTGAATTACTTTCCACAATATTACATTAACATTTTCTATAAACAAGGAATGCTGAAAAATGCAGGACAGAATATTTTCTCATTGGTTGTAGTGAGGAAAGTAACACTAACCTTTTGTGCGATGGTGTACTAGGAACTGAGCAATTAGAAAGTGAGTGAAAATATATTTTGAATCTTCAATGGCATGACAATATGGGAAAACATTTCACTGAAAGGTCAGGCCTGTAAATGTTTCAAAACCAAATATTCTGTCTCAGTGTCTAAAAATGGTGACCTTTACACTATATTTATTCATCTCAGGCAGAATGGATTTATAAGGCATGAGGCAGTTCTATCATCCTCCAAGAGTTCTGAGCTTGTCTACTGGTGGCGGAAAGATGCGAGTAGGAGATTATTTCTGTAGTGCATGTGTAAAAACGCTCATCCATAATTCATCAAAACAGTGAATTAAACATAGTAACCACCCTCCTGAACTCAGGGTTCCACATTTGCTTATTAAAATAACAATTATTTCTTTTGACTATGTATGAATGCAGTTCTAGAATGGGAATTTATTCCTTTTGGAAATATCTTTTAGTGTTTGTTATTTAAATTTTCCACTACATTTCTAATGAGACTTGTAAGTAGAACTCTGCAAAATAAATTATTTTTCTTAGCCAAAATTGAGTAGTTTATAAGCAAATATATTTTCATACATCACAGAACACATCTACTGATGAAAAAAAAAAACACGTATTGTGAATTAAATACAAAAATATTTTGTACAGTGTTCTTTAACAAATAATTTATAGAAATGACTATGTCTTAGACCAAGAAAATAGGAAGCTCTTGGAAGGAACACATAGTAGGGAAGGATAATCATAGTTATAAAATTGAATAAGTTAAAGAAGAAAGCTCAAACAAGAGGGATATTAGAATAAGATTAAAAATATGTATGTATGGTATTGATATATTGGCACTTATCTGATAAGAGAAAATATAATTCTCACAATAATACTGTTAAAGCAGTTAAAGAAAGGCACAGACAATTATATAAAACCCTTCTTTTGGGGGTAAATCCATGTTATCTTGGAACTCAGACAACTCCTTTTACTTTTTTTTATCAACACCACATTATTTGTATAATGAGGTAATTGTGTTTCTACCAGATCAATGACTATATTTCTTACCAAATCATTTATACAAACTTGAAAATGTGCTGACTTACATACCCAGAGCAGTAGTAATGTTATAATTAAAGAGGAAAACATCAGAGACCAGCTGCACTTGAAATATGACTTTCTTCTTTCTCTAAGGGGTGATTCTTCTCCAGAAATCTCAACAGAGGGAACACCCCTGAAACTTTATACTTGCCTTGGTATTTAAAAAATTCTTAACAACAAAAAAAAAGGCATAGACTCAAAATAACAGTCTATGCTGGTAGAAATATATTGAAATCTCTTCTTTTGGCGAGGAGAACTCTACTTAGAGAGGCCTATTATTGTAGGTCTTGTAGAACCACCTATACTAGTAAATTTAGTGTCCTGTAGTAAAGCCCCTAGTAGCCTCATATACTCATCTCTTTGACAAATTATCCTTTGGCTTTAGATTGCTGAACAAATAAACCTATTGAAAATGACAAAATATTTAAATTTTAAACTTCAATTTCTGAACATTGGTATCCTTATCCAGCTGTATTCTGTGTCATAAAGAATCAAAGTCACTAATCATCTGAGAGATGCAAATAAAAATTGTGGTAACATCTCACACCTGTCAGAATGGCTATCATCAACAAATCAACAAATGACAAGTTCTAGCAAGGATGAGGAGAAAAGGGAACCTTTGTGCGTTGCTGATGGGAATGCAGACTGGTGCAGCCACTGTGGAGAACAGTATGGAGTTTCCTCAAAAAACTAAAAATGGAATTCCCATTTGACCCAGTGATCCCACTTCTAGGACTATATCCCAAAAACCAGAATCACATATCAGAAAAGATATATGCACCCCTATCTTCATAGCAGCACAATTTGCAATAGCTAAGATTTGGAAACAGCTCAAGTGCCCATCAGTAGATGAGTGGATTAAAAAATGGTGATATATCTGCACAATGGAATACTAAGCTGCAGAAAAAAGAGAAGGATCTACCATTTGTAACAGCATGGATGTAACTGCAAAGCATTATGCTAATAGAAATAAGCTGGGCAGAGGAAGATAAATACCACATGATCTCACTCATTTGTAGAATATAATGAACAACATAAACTGATGAATAAAAACAGAGACCGTCATATCTCAGAGGGAAGGTATGGGAAGGTGGGGATAAGGGGCAGAGATCAACCAAAAGACTTGCATGCATGCACATTACCTAAACAATGGACACAGACACCAGGGTGGTGAGGGAATGAGTGGGGGTAGGGGCAATGGGAAGATAAGAGCACATATGTAATACCTTAATCAATAAAGAAAGAGAGAAAAAAGAATCAAATCCTCATTAACTCGATAAGCAATTCCCTACATAACTTCTTTCTGTGCACATGCCCAAGGATATTTCTGGTTTTCTAACTGAAACATCACTGTACACTCATTTATTTGCAAAAGATTATGAGGACAGTTCTTGGTTTTAATTTAATTTTACCCTCACTTCAGACATATGCAGCCAATCTCTCTTTTTTGTACACTGGTTAATATGCTTTATGAGAATTTTAATGAGCCGAGTAATTAGGCACTTTTTGTTTTATAACCATATATTAGGAAAAGCTTCATAAACCTAATTTACCATATAGTAGTCCTATCACATTTCCCAGTAATTCTTTACCAGTAGTTGCATTTGCTGTAGAGAAGCTTGGGCTAGTTTGAATTGTGCACACAAAACTGCATTCTCACTTCACTGTAATATTTTTCTTATTTTAGTTTTCTGTAACCTATCATACATTAAGTATATTTACTATTCCATACCCATCTGTAAAATTGAAAACCATATGATTAAATACTTGGGAATTAATGAAGTATTATGGAGATAGCTTCTAATATGCCTTTTGATTTTATGACTAATTTTTTTTCTTCCAACGGGAATGTTAGCGGCAGACAGAATATTGGGGACTAGCTATAATTATAAGAAATATTAATCATGCTCTGTTAACTGGGATGGTTCTGTTCTGATTTGAGAAAGCACATTCTAACCTGGCTGAGAGTTGTATGCCCTGGGACATGGGAGCTAACATCAGAATGCAGTCCATCCATCCTCCAGTCTGCCCTACTGTTATGGAAAGATTTACCACCTCATGGCTGAAATAATCCAGTCCCTGAGGTGCCCACCCTTTGCTCCCCCAATCCTATTGCCATTGCCACTAATCTGATCCCTAAAATGCCCTAGGCACCCACCCTCTGCGACCCTCCCCCAGCCCAAATTGTCTGCAACCTGTAACCTTTATACCTTGCCCACTCTCCCATGCCTGTAATCCTTACTTTCCCACGTAATCTTTTTCCTTTGTTAATCTAACTCAGGAAAGGCCAGTGAGCGGCCTTGCAAACTCCAGAGACCTAAAGTAACCACAAAGGATGGTCTGAAATTAAAACCTTTACTTAGAAAGTAGTTTAGAGCGGGTAGTGTTGTCGTAGGCTTCCCTGACAAAGATCAACTTGGATCTTTACTAAGTCTATTGTCTTTTTTTTTATTTTTTGATTAAAATATTACATATGTGTCCTTATCCCCCCATTACCTCCCCAAACCCCTACTCATGCCCTCATCTCTCTGGTGTCTTCGTCCATTCCATAGGCTTATACACATACTAATTGTCTTTTTGCGTCTAAGATAACATACCTGCAGAATGTTCTGGCAACTTGTAACTTCCCTTTTTCCTGGACCATTCAGGACACAGCCCCTGAGGAGACCACAGATTCCCTCGCTATCATCATGTGAATTGTTGACTAACTATCCTATACTCACCTTTGTGAAAGAAGCAGGTGTCCTTCATTTTACTTCCTATCTGATCCCAGAGGTCCCCCCCCCGCCCCCGCTTCTCTTTTGCTTTCTCTCACCACCCTAATCTGTTACTAATGGATTTCATGTAACCCTCTTACATCTCCTCCTTTGATTATAATGCATAAAACAAGGTGAAAACCTGCCATTCTCCAGAGCATTATCTCAATATATTGGGATTCTCCTTCCTAGCAATTTTTTGACAGTTTGACTTGAATAAATTCACAACAATTCTTTACAAGTTTGAATGGCTTTTTTTATGTTAACACTTTCTACCCAATATATAACAGCTGGCTTATGATGGGGGCAGAGAAGATGTTTTTGGATGACCTGCTATTCTCCCATACTGCGGCATTTTTAGAATAAATGCTCATATATGATTCAAACCTGTATCTGCTTAATTGGTTCAAGTAGTGACAGGTATCCCAGACCCATCCATTGTCTGGTTACAGGCAGGCAGGTTTCAAATAAAACTCATTAGCTCCAACTCAACTTGTGGTTTAATAGTTGAATTTTCAGTACAAATCTAAGTAGGAAAGGGTCATTAGAAGCTCAATTCTGAAGATGAGGAGATAAGTCTCTAGAGAGCAAAGTTGCATTACATATGATCAGGCTAGCTGAAATAACACAAACTTTGAAAACTCAATGATATAGTTGTAGTATTTTAAACAATATATATTAAATAAATTAATGATAGCCGAGACTGGTTTGGCTCAGTGGATAGAGTGTCGGCTTGCGGACTGAAAGGTCCCGGGTTCGATTCCGGTCAGGGGCATGTACCTTGCTTGCGGGCACATCACCACTGTGGTGCGTGCAGGAGGCGGCTGATCGATGTCTCTCTCTCATTGATGTTTCTGACTTTCTATCTCTCTCCCTTCCTCTCTGTAAAAAATCAATAAAATATATATTTTTAAAATAAATTAATGATAAAAATTTATATACATAAGAAATCAACATAGCTTCCTCATTTCAGCTGGCCCCATGCCATTGCTAGTCAGCCAAAAATAATATACATGAATTTCATATATAGCCCACTAACTCTGGTTGCAACTGCATTTAAATGCTTGATTTTAAACAGTAGGTCTTGAGAACAATACCACTGTCTGTCTTATCCACTTATTTTATTGCTATTTGTTGTTAATCATGCTATTTTCCCTCCTTTGACCCTCTCCTTTAACATTAGAATTTTATCCTCATTCAGGCTTACCCTTACCTTCTGGTGCTTTTGAGATCACTCTCTTAGTTCTTCACCTTGGCAGTGACTTTCTCTCCTCCTTCTTTTGCCTAATGAAGGCCCTTTTTCTATTCTTTCTAAGAACCACATCCTTGTATGTTCCTGATGCCAGGATATTCCTGGTTGTCCAAAATCATCACAATCCCCATTCCCCCTTCCTATTCCAAACGCACAGCATGCTATTTCTGGAGACTGCTGATTCAGGAATGCCTTCTTTCATCAGTCATGCTGAAGGGGCGGGGGGAAAGGGGAGGAGGAACAGGGACTCCCAGCATATTGATTAAGTACCATATTCCTTTTTACCCATTCCAGCCATTACCCAGGAAATCACAGTCTAATGACATCTGTAAAGGACGTTTATCTCTTTTATATCTAATGCTATAATGAACAAATTGAGCTGTTTGTGTGTGCGTGTGAGAGAGAGAGACATAAAGTGTTTAACTATGCACTTGAGATTATCGTTGACCAGCCTAGTTGTTAAAGCAGGTCTATGTTATTCCCCAGGACATGGAGTGAAACAATAAAATTCTTCTTATGTATCTAAGAGTTAGCAGAGCAGATGGTACCAATTCATTTGCATAAAAATAAAACCTGTGTGTAAAAGTGAAGCACTAAGATGGTTCATTAAAAAAAAAAAGTCAGCACCAAGAAAGCCTCAAAGCTCAGTACTTGACCTTCTGGAGCACTTCTAAGTGCACCTAACAGTTTTGTCAACATCCTCTGACTTTTCTTTTTTTATGGCTCATGGTTCTTCACAGCCCTTGTCTATTGGAGTAAATAAGTACCAGCGTCAGATGTTCAGAATGCATTTCATACTCTGAAGGACAAACAGATGTATTCATTGAGAGAAGAATCTCAGAAGTAGTAACCTTCTGTGCTTCGGGAAGTGCCTTTATAGTGTTATTATTGTTCCCTCAATTAGATGCATAAGGAGGCCCAGACATCACTATAGTAGAGGATTTTCTGCAAAGCATTTTAAGAAAATACCACATTTCAGAACATGTGTGAAAGAACAAAGCTCCACGGTATGAGATATTAGCAGCCCTGCGTAATGAGCCAAAGACCTCTTTACTTGATAATGTTCTGATCAGAATATATATGAACCATGTGAATTTTGGGGATAATGTGATGAACCTTTATTTCCTTAATTACCATTCTTTGAATCTATCTCTAATGGAAAGAAAAAGGGCGGAGTTAAGAGGAGTATCTGAGAACCTCAAGTATGTGGGCAGATGTCTGCAGAGGGAAAAGCATCAGGCACTACTCTGCTTTCCCTGTGGGCTAACAGTACAAGGGTTTCAGGAAAGAAATAATTTTCTTGGTGCTTTAATTAACAATCAACTTTTTAAAATAGCATAACTATGACAACTGTAATTAAAGTGACATTTTTATACACCTTCCCAACAACCAGTTCTATAACTCGTGTAGGCCCAGATAGAAGACACGTTAATTACAATGTTCAGCCTAGTGCCCATGAACAATTTGGAAAATGTCTTAAATTGTTAAATTTTGGGCTTCAAGAGAAGATAAAATGTTCTATTTTTATTTTATCCCAAGGGTCTAGCACAGTACTTGGTCCAGAGATACAACAAAAATTTATCAAATAATCTGCCCAGTATGGCTCAGTGATTGGACATTGGCCTATGAACCAGAAGGTCATGGTTTGATTACCAGACAGGGCGCATGCCTGGGTTGAAGGCTCAATCCCCAATAGGGGCCTACAGGCGGCAGCTGATTGATGATTCTTTTTCATCATTGATGTTTCTATCTCTCCCTCTCCCTTTATCTCTGAAGTTAGTAAAAATATTTTAAAAATGTATTAGAAAAACATACATATATTTTTGCAAAGATAGTACAAAAGGAATTTTGAGACGAAAGGTGGTTTATCATAAAACTCTTCCTAAGGATTGCTTCTTTCATCTCTGTATCTCTAAAGTCTCTTATGATTATGGCTCTAGCTGAGAGAGCCAGAAGTTACTTCATTATAAGACATCTAGATTTCAAACAAGTTTTAAATAAATAAATAAACAAACAAACAAAAATAAGGTCACCTGAAGAAATTACCACCAACTATTTTATTATATTTTTTTATGATTATTATTCTTGGGGAATCTGTTTGAAAATTATCTACTTTTGTAAAAACATAATTTAAGAAAACAATTAAAGAACAATTAAGGAAAATTCAGACTTGGTAAGAAAGTTAGAATTAATTATAATTATAAACTGGGCTTGGCTCTACAGGAGCTGGATTCAATATGAGAGTCTCTTCATTAAATTTACCCTGATCTTGGTGCCTCTTTCCCACAGGTTTTTGAAATTTAATAATTTCTGCAAATTACTTCAGTTACTAAAATTGATTTTTTTCTAAGACATAATTGAATTTAAATTCTCTGTAATTAGCCATAAATGCTTTTTCAAAAATTGTTCTACACAGATTTCTATCTTGATCAGTGGATTGTTTCTTTGAGAAGCAGACTTAAACCATTTACTTCATTTGCAAGAAAGCTTTTAAAATTCCATTTTCAGCCGAAACCAGTTTGGCTAAGTGAATAGAGCATCAGCCTGCAGGCTGAAAGGTCCCAGGTTTGATTCAGGCCAGGGGCATATACATGTTTCTAGCTTTCTGTCCCTCTCCCTTCCTCTCTGTAAAAAGTCAATAAAATATATATTTTTTAAAAATTCCATTTTCAGTTATAAATTTCAGCATTTTCACATTCTTTGTAAAATGAATAATTTCTTAGAAATTTAAGATTGAGTTCACTCAGAAAAGTCCTGTATTTTCTGTTAAAGGAAGCTAAAACTATCTTCTTTGTATGAAGGTGTGAAAATGTAGATTGTATGTAAATAACGATTATTGATAAAGGCATTTAAATATAGTTTGAAATAAATATATGTACTGACAATAAAAAAAGGAAGCATAAAATTGCAGTACATTGTGTTGCTAAATAAATAAAATTTCAGTGTAAATCTTTCTATTGGTGCTGTGATAAGAGTTTTATTTGATTATAAAATTTTGAAAATGATGAGTTTCTAAAGAATATCTACCTAAACAGTTTGTTATACAATTTTTTTGCACAGAACCAAACATTTTCAAAAATTTGTTTAATTGCAAGTCAAAATGGAAACAAAAAGGTGCAGTTCTTTTGACTTAGTTTTAGTGGAACATTTGTTAAAATTTTAAAACATTTGTTAAAAATTAACATTTCATAAAATATTATTATGTGATATTTATGATAATAAAATCCAAATTTAGCTGGCTTTATTTATATTGACTATATACTAATCTATTCAAATATCATTGAAATATTATCTTCATGATAATGTTAGTACAGCTACTGTGTTTACAATTGTAACAATGAGGAGTCATAATCCTAGGCAACATTGATTTAATGGATTTCTAAATCCTTGGTACTGTGTTAAGTAATTTACATGCATTATCATTTAATAAATGTTTATCACATGGTTTTTGTTAGGATATGTTGGAATTTTGCTATTAATTCTTAGGTTGGGACTTCCATCATTTAACATGAATATAATATAGTTTTATAGTTTGCTTTATCAAATAGGTTAGCCTTCCCAGAAAAGGATCATGTTTCTTACTCAGAGATAAATATGTTATACTTAATGTGAAAAATTCAAAATGATCTGCTACCCTCCTTTTGTTACCAAAAAAAGACCTGAATTTTCAAGTTTTACAATGGAACTGGAGAGCCTTATGCTAAGTGAAATAAGCCAGTCAATGAAGGAGAAACACCACATGATCTCACTCATTTGTGGATAATAAAGAACATTATAAACTGATGAAAAAAAGGATAGACACAGAGGCAGTAAAGCATCTAACAGACTATCAAATTACAGCAGGAAGGTTAGGGAGAGGTGGGGTAGATAAGAGATCAACCAAAGGACTTGTATGCATATAAGCATTACCAATGAACACAAGATACTGGGGGGTTAGAGTATGCCTGGGAGGGCAGAGGTGGGGAGCAATGGGAAGATATGTATACATGTAACATATTAATAAAAAAAATTTGAACTAATGGTGGAATGTAGGCCTTGAAAGCAAAACAAATATTATACCAACCCATAATTTTAGATAATGCTTATCCTTTGCAAATTAATAACATATGCACTCTTGGTGTCAAAAATATACTTCAAATTGGAAATTCAGAGAGAAAAAGGAGCCTTTAAATACATTATTTTTAGATAGAAATACTTCTTTTTTTTAGATTTGATGTGGAATGACAAACATTATGATATATTTTATTTGCCAATAGAGGTCATAATAACATCACCCATCTTTCCGCTTCACCATTAAGAGGAGGTACTTACTGTTCCTTACCCCTGAAATTAGGCAGACTTGTGATTCATTGGTTACCCAAAAATATATAGCAGAAGGCAAGATAAGTAACTTATGAGCTATCTCAGAAGAGGTGAGGCAGCTTTCCACTTATTTACTGAGTCACTTTTTAAAGCCCTTAGCCCTATTGTACACATTTCAAATGCCTTGAGGTTGCCATGGTTTGAGAATGTGAAAAAAACAAACAAACTAGAATATGAGGAGAGGATTTAGAAATATAAGAGGGGAGATAAATGGTTGGCATTTCCACTAATTTAGCTCCTGCTCCCCTGTGACTGTGACCACATGTGAGACCTCAAACACAGGAACACACAACAAAACTTTCCAGAATTCCTGACTCAGAGAAACAATAAGAGATCATACAGTCATGTTGTTGCTTCAGGTTTCAAGTTTTGGTGTATATTTTTATGCAGCAAAAATAATTGAAATAAAATTTGGTAACAGGAGAGGATTTTTCATAGTGAAACTCCATAGATATGTACCATTGACTTTGAGACTGAGCAGAAGATAGAAGCTGGAGAGACCTTGAAAAGACTGCCGATGGAGTACTGACAGAGCTGGATAACAATTGTGGTTTAAAGGAAAAACAGAAAAATGTTTCTGAAAGTTAGAAGAAAAGAAACCTTTGCTGTTTAATGGCAGATAATTCAGTGGCAGTATCTGTCACCTGCAGTAAGATGGAATATAGGAAATGTCTCTAATAAACTTTGTGCCTAATCAAGGATTAGCAAGCATTATTTTCTATAAGGGTGAGATAGTAAATATTTATGTTTTTTGTAAACCTCACCACGTGTCACATCTACCATCGTAGAATAAAATAAATCAGTATAAAAACAAGTAGGCATGGCTTATTTGATCAACGTAGGCTGATTGGCTTAAAAGACATAGTTTGTTGACCTTTTGATCTTGAAAAGAAGATTTCTATTCAAAGTGTGACGTTATTATCTGCTACCTACTATAAAATGCGTGAGGTAAACTAAAGAGCGAAATATTTTGCTTTGGAGAAGAATGTGTATAAGTTACAAACCAGTCTTTTCAGCTAGATAAGGGTTTCAAATTAAGAAAGTGCCTGAGGTATAAAAACCAATCCAGGGTTGGGCTATAATGTCCATTTTTAAGAACTCAGGAATATCTACAGTAATGATACAAAAAACTTTTCAAAGAGAAGCGGCTTTCTAAGAATCTTTAAGTTGTGCTTTATAGATCCTGTCTATTGAACAATAAGGCTTTTGATATTTTTAAAAGAATCATCTCACAACAAACTCATGGTATAGTGAGTTGCAATGAGCTCTAAGTCATCTCTTAAGGAAGACAATATCATCTTGAGTTATATTTAATATTTTTGTATCTATAAAATATGTTGTCAATATATACAACAAAATCCCCAACAGATGACATATACAATAACCTAGAGAAAGAAAAAACAACAACAAACAAGTCCCTGGGTCTGGCCGGTGATCAGGCCAATCTGTGGGATGACAAGCGAAGTGATCAAGGGGCCCCACTGGGCCCCACCTTGGCTGGCCTGGCACCGCCCAATCCCCAGCCCTGTCCCCTGCTGCCACTGCCACTGGTCACCACCATCTGCAGAGAGACTGGCAGGATGATCTGGGGAGCCCCCACTTGCACCTGCCTTGGCTGGCCTGGGGCCTGCGGGCTGGGGGCAGCTTCTGTGTTGCGCCTCTGCCCCTTGACAGTCAGTGAGCATCATAGCAACTGGTCATCCCACCATTCAGTCAATTTGCATATTAGGCTTTTATTACATAGAATAGTAACTACTATCTAGACTATATAAGGAAATACAAGTTGTTTCCTCATTGTATCCTTCTATGACCCCAAGTGGAAGTGACTGTCCCTTTGCTCAATTATCATGCCACCTATTAATTTTGGTTTATATGTATACTTCTACATTTCTACATGTATTTCTCTTTTCTGTCAACAGTGATCTCTTTGGGGTTCGGCTGAGCAATTCTGCACTTGTAGGACCTAAAAAATGTAGTTCTTGGAACTTAGTAATGTTGAACAAATAAATGTGAAGACAGTTAAAACAATTAATTTAGAAATTATTCTTAAGAGTATTAAAAGCACATGCACTGCCTTGCTTTCTCTGGTGTATTCTTAACCTTT
Organism: Lasiurus borealis; assembly: GCA_004026805.1. NCBI lineage: Eukaryota > Metazoa > Chordata > Mammalia > Chiroptera > Vespertilionidae > Lasiurus > Lasiurus borealis. The sequence continues at coordinate 64,537 of PVJN01000720.1, forward strand.
GCAATCTGCAAGGAAAGACCTGACTTTAGCCCAGCTCCCTGCTGCTCAATTGGCCTTTGTTAAAATACCATGAAACTGCCTCATGGAGAGATCACTATATGTTTTTCTACTCTATGTGAAACTCCTTGATTGACTTCAGAAAAAGAAAAGACCTTGGTGATATTTTAAAAATAAAATAACATAAATTGCAATCTTTGTCTTTACCAACAAAGGCTGAAGGTGAACGATGTTGTACATAGAAACTCAACCTGGATGCCTGGTTCTGCCAGAATGTTCAACAATCTCTTAACCTCCACCCCAAAATAAAGTCATGCAACTCAGGCAAAGTCAACGTCAAATGTTGTCTAAACCCTTATATTTCTCTTGGCAATTATGCTATACTATGTGAGCAAGCTTTTTATTAAGGTATGAATTAAAAGTAACATCTAGTAGTAAACTCACTAACTGAGCCATCATATTCAGCCATGTACTAAACTTTATTGCCGCTATTTTGTGCTCATGGGATTTTCTGCAGGCTTGGAGGAAAATTTTAACTCTAAGAAATAGCGATCCCTACCCCTTGATGCTTCAAAGAATTTGCAATAGAGTATGTAAATCAAGAAAATGATATTCTACTGAATTTCCATAGAAATTTCCTCAGCTCATTTGATTGCACTTTTATGTATTATAATTTGCCTGTTTATTATTCTCCTTTCGTGTCTCACCAATCTTCCTTATATCCCATCAGACTGCTACTGCCAAACAAACAAACAAACAAAAAGAAAAATAAAGAAAAAAAGTATAGGTATTTATACATCAATTATTATCTTGATTTAAATTCATATGGGCAAAGTTTGCATACATAAGTAGGAAATTGTAAAATACTCATATTTTTTCACACCAATAGAACATTTGGGTAAATATGCCACCTACAATAATATGAAACCTTCATACAGTGAAGATATGGCATGAATGCCACTGAAGATATGCACAGCAGTGAGTTCAGAGTGAACGTAGTTCTGCTTTAAACAAACTTTTCCTGCTTAGTAAATGGCTCATTAATGATAAGTGGCTCATTAAAAAAAAAAAAAGTCCTGAAAACACTATTTAGAAAATAATCTTCCATTTCATTAGTGCTAGATGTCTTCTTTTGCTTGAATCTCCCTGAGGTGACTGTACCTGGTGTTAAGCACTCTGTCAAATTCAAGTTTTACATGCTGTGTTCAAGTGTCCACCCTCATTCCCTGTACCCCCTGCACAGTCTGACTCTACACTTAATAGCCAATTATTCTGAAGAGTGGTTCTGTTCTGAGTGTTTTGTTCTCACTAGGATTAATCTGAACATGGCCTTATTTTACCTTTGATCTTCTCAGCCTAATCATGGTAATTGATGCATCTCTCACTGGTATGTTGTAAGACTTCTGATTCCCATATTTAGAGACATTATCTCAGGTTGAAAATGCCATGTTTAGAAGCTCAAAGACAGAATTGCATTTTTCTCTCTCTATTTCTGTGTCTATACTCTGCAAATGTTTATAAAAATTATAAGTAGGAGTTAGAAGTAAGAACTAGCAGATTTCTTATATGTGCAAAGGATAAAGAAATACTGTATTTCCTTTCAAAATGCTGCCTTCCATTCCAAGTGAGGTGGTAGTAGAATTTTATCTTTTTAAATAAAAAAATAGAGAATCTATTATGTGAAGTGACATGGTCAGGCCCAAAGCTAGTGAGGAGCAAATTTGGATTTCTTTAAAAAACAAACAAACAAACAAAAAACACAAACATATTTTATTGATTTTTTTACAGAGAGGAAGGAAGAGGGATAGAGAATTAGAAACATCCATGAGAGACATCATTCAGCCACCTCCTGCACCCCCCCTACTGGGGATGGGCCCGCAACTAAGATACATACCCTTGACTGGAACCAAATCCGGGATCCCTCAGTCTGCAGGCGGAGGAGTTCTATCCACTGAGCCAAACCAGTTTCAGCTGGATTTCTTAATTTTATTTCTAATTACACCATGTTATTATTTTGTCTTAAATGCACATTGCAACAGAAACAAAAAGCTTTCAAAAATATTAATTTTGTCAAAACCGGTTAGGCTCAGTGGACAGAGTGTCGGCCTGCAAACTGAAGGGTCCCAGGTTTGATTCTGGTCAAGGATATGTATCTTGGTTGTGGGCACATCCCCAGTAGGCAGTGTACAAGAGGCAACTAGCTGATCAATGTTTCTCTCCCATCAATGTTTCTAACTCTCTTTCCCTCTTCCTTCTTCTCTGTAACAAATCAATAAAATATATTTAAAAAATATTAATTTTGACCATCAAAGGAGGCAAAAGCTACCTGTCAGACAGAATCTAAATGATCTGAGTCAGCTGTAATGGATTTTTTTGTTTTGTTTTTTTCTTGGTTGGTTTTTAAATTTCATTATTTTGGGCTACAAAGCTCTAAAGTTGAAATACTTTGATTGTGATTATCTAACTAATTCTCAAATGTCACTACCACATACATATGTACCCTATATATACCATATTTGAAACTTTTATTTACCCTATAACCATCCTGATTCTATACAGATGGATTTGATATCTGATGATTGTAGCATCACTTGCTTCTTTCTCCACCTCTTATTTTTTCCATGCTGAAAGCAGTGACGTATCTGATTGATAATTTTTCAAGAATAACCTCTTCGTCTTTTCCCTTTTTCTTGAAGATATCTGCCTGTCTGCGGATTACATGCACTTAAGTCAGCTCTCTGCTGTGTGGGAAAAGAAGTCATTCACAATGAGCTACAGACTGGTTAGGACTAGCTCAGCACTAACACGAAGTATCAAATCCATTTTGATATATGGCTTAGATACTAACACCAGTCTATCATTTATTGATACAAAGTTATAACTTCCCTCCCTCATCTGTATTACTCCTGTGGCATCTACTCTACTCTTACTTTTTGTTAGTAGGCCAGGAAAATTATTGGTTGAATCCTTTCATGAACTGACCCATGCCAAATCCCTGATATCATATCTTACACTTCTTGACTTGGTCACTGAGTCTGCTATGCTTGTTTCCTATTTTTCCTGGAAGAAACCAATTTTCCTCAAGATTTTGCACTTGATATCCTCTCCTTCCTTTGTATGATTATCTCACTAATTCTCAAACACACACACACACACACACACACACACACACACACACACACACACACTGGCCAGATTATTATGACCACCTGAGGTTTATACACTGCATCGTATGGGATATGGGAACCAAATGTCTGTTCAAACACCTTTGCAGTTACCAAGATAAAATGTCTCCAATTTGCACAGGAACACAAGGATTGGACAGTCGAGCATTGGAAAAAAGTCATGTCATCTGATGAATCATGTTTCCAGTTGCATCATGCATATGGCAGAATGAGAATTTTGTAGAAATAGTATGAAAGCATGCACCCCACATGCATGAGTACAACCCTTCAAGCTGGTGGGGGCAGTGTTACGGTTTAGGGAATGTTTTCCTGACATGATTTGGGCCCTTTAATTCATATGGAACAATGTCTAAATAGCACAACTTACCTAAGTATCATTGCTGATCAAGTTCATCCTATCATGTTGATGGTGTATCCCAATGGAGATGGCTACTTCCAATAAGACAATGTGCCATGCCAAGGTTTTTGGTTTCAAGAACATGAGGGAGACTTTACCTTGCTTAGGTGCCCCCCATAATCACCAGATCTCAACCCAACTGAGCATTTGTGGGATGAAGTTAAAAGATCCATCAGGAAACTGGTTCCACAATCATCAAATCTCACAGAATTGGACAGTGCTATTTATCAGGCATGGTGTCAGATTCCTTGGATCGCCTTTCAAAATCTCATGGAGTTTATGCCAAGAAGAATCGCCACAGTATTGAAGGCAAACGGTGGCCCAACCAAGTACTGATGGGGTGGTCATAATAATCTGGCCACTCAGTATATATAGATATACCCTATACATACATATCTGAAACTTCCACAGATGAATAGGTAAACAAATAGAATGTAAGCTAAATGAGGACAGAAACTTAGGCTTTTCTCTTCCTGGCCAGATTTTCTAATAGTTTTATATATATATATATATATGGCACTCCAAACCTATTTATTGAGAAAATGAACATATGAAACTTATCCAAAGTTTACATCTGCTACTGAAAAATAAAAATGCTCAATAAGCTGCAAATCAACTTGTTTGGGTGAAGTAATCGGGATATGGAGTCAGACAAACTCTCTTTCTTAGCATGAGACTTGTAAAATAAAAATTGGGTTTGACTTCCTGCCATGTTAAAGAGGCTCTGGTCAACCCCCAGGATTTTCTACTAGAATCCAAAAGATTACATCCAAGAAGTAAAGCTAAACTGGAGATAAATCAGCTATCGCTGAACATAAATATAAAGCACTGAATTTCTGAGAAGATCAAGGCAAATCTAATCCTAACCTAGCTGCCTGTCAGAAGAAACTTAAATTGTATCCAGAAGATATCTACAGAGATACCAATGAGCTATATAATTTTCATGTACAATTCAGTGAGGAAAAAAAAAAATTAACTGGGGCATTTCCAGGTAAGAAGCAGTAGTTTGTGGTCGGGCATTGCTCCTGTTACAACAACTAGTAATGCCAGAAACATTACAAAATTACATTTTTAAAGGCATCAGAGGACTTTGGAAGCAACGAGACCTTGAGGAGCTAAAATTCAAAGAAGAGAGAACATTTTTGAGGTGGCTTAAGGACGACCAGTGGTTTTTGCTTTCCTTTTGATATATGCTATTTCTCTAGGTGGGCTGAGGATCAAGCTTCTTAAAGACCAATACCTTTCGCAGGCAGAAAGATAATCCAGAGATGCATTTTGTAGAAACCCGGGGCTTGAATGACACGCGAATAATTCAGTGGCTTCACATTCAAAGCTAACTATCCTCTGGGGTTGTTTTTTTAGCTGCTTTTTGCCTAATTTATTGGCACTTGCCTGGTGAAACTGAAGACTTCAGCAAATGCCTCAGTACAGTGTTCAGCTTACTTATTTGCATTTCTCTTGGGAATCGTGCCCCCTCAGCTCCTGAAAGCTTCAAACGTTCGTTTTTGTTTCTCCAGTGCTGTGAGAGAGGCAAAAGTTCTGCTAGCTTCTGATGAATTTTTCACTTAGAAGCAGCAGAGAAGTTCACAGGACTGTGCTCTGGGACCTCACACGTTGGGACCTCACACCATGGGGACAATCCTGTGTAAATATTTTAACGCTTTTAAAATTGACTTACTTTTCCCACTCACCAATTCATCATTTGGCTTCTTAAAAGAAATTTGTTTACAGCAACAAGCTACTACTATTTTTGAAAAAGAGAACATATTTCACGTTTCTAGTTAACTCCTAGGCCTGCGACCGTTAATTTTACATCATATTTGCATGGATTGCTTTTTTTTTTTTTTTGTTTAAGAATTAGACTATTAACTTTGGGACTATAAACCTTGCAAATAGCAGATAGTGATATAGAAACTTATAATTCCCTTAACAGTTAAAGGATTGGACATTCTATGTTTCTCAGTGCCAAAAAAAATTGTAATTATAAGGAAAAATTATATTTTATATTAAAACAGATTCACTGGGATGAAAACACACATTTAAGTGGGAAAATTATGTTTTTGACATCATGGATGAAATGAATTTTAATGTCAGTGAAGCAAGTCAAAGTTATTTTTCAGAGTAGAATACAAACATCCTCTAACCCCAACTCTTAGAAATCTTTCTGCTCTTTGTTTTAGTGAAGATGAGTTTAGAGTGTGTCTGATTTCTCTCCTCCATTACAATATCCTTGAAAAAAATCTTTCTCAGCTGTTCTACTTTGTCTAATGCAACTTTTGCTTTGATATTTTTAGGGTCTTGGTTCCCTGAATCAGGAAGCCCATGCTTCTTTTCCAATATGACTATATTTTAGGAATAAATCTATGTATACCTCGTTATTTTGAAAGTAAACATAAAAATATTTTTGACTGAGTCATGGAATGAAATGTTCCTCTTTTTTTTTTCAAAGTCATGTATCTGCATATGCAATATTTACAGGAGTTCTACCATTCTGTATAACCTAACTTATGACCTAGTAAGATTTTGGAAGTTTGAGAGACACATTTTTGCTATCAGAGTTTTGATTAAATGGATTATCTTTAAAGGAGACTCAATATTAGCACCTCAAGGGCATCAATCCTCACTTTACAACTTTAAGATATTTTTATGAGATTAAATATTCAGGTAGAAAATTAAATCAGATAAACTCTATGATCCCCTTTAAGTTTTCATTCTTGAATCTGTTAACTGGATGTTGTTCAATGTTGTGTCAATTTGCAATGTATAAGATACAAGCTCTCAGTTGAGGAGGGTAATATGAAAAGGATACTTTATCACTTTAGAGACAAGGTTGTAGCTGAATTTTAGCCCATTGTAGAGTGACACCCATGTCTTTATGGTGGAAGCATTGTAATCTTTATAGGTAGGTAGTTTCTAGTTCTTGTGCTTTAACAGAAAAAAGTACCAAATGTTTGAGATGTAGTCACATACATTTATAAGATAACAATCAAAGGAAAAGCTGAAGTTGGTAAATCAGAAACAATGCTGATGAGAGAAAGGTTTTTTTTGTTTGTTTGTTTATTTATGTTGTTTTGTTTTGTTTTTTTACCACGAAGAGGTCAATCAAGAACTCTTCACAACTGGACTTTAACTGGAGTTTACCAAGGCTCAGGAGACTGTCATTGTTCTATTGGAATGAGAGGACTAGGATCCTCATCACACACATATACTTATACACATAGACTTTTATTTTATGGAAGCTCTTCGAAAGCCATAAGAAGAAGAAGATACATTTCTGGTGAGCAAGGATTGAAGAAAATTCAAGGATGAGGATAATCTAAATTTAATTTTCTAAGTCACTTCCTCCTTTTTACACACTGTTTCTTTCAATGTGATAATCTAGATAGTGGTTACAGCAGGTTTAGCAAACTTTCTAGCTCATCTCATTGTTGAGGTCAATTCTATTTTCTTTATCTCAAAGATCCTGTAGAACATTTCACTATTTCTTATATACTCTTTACAAAGACCAATATAGAATATGAAGTCCAATACCAGAAATCCATTTGAAGGACTGTGGTAAGCCAAATGAATACTTTTATCACTCTTTTCTTGATGGAAATATCACAATCTCTCCAATAAACATTTATTATACAGCAAATGAAGAATGTGAAACATTTTTATAACTTTCAGTTCTCTAATATATTTTGACTCATGCCACAGTAAAAATCTAAAGTGGATCAAAATCCTCAGGAACCTCTACTAATATAAGTTAACCAAGGCTTGGTTATCTATTTTTTTCTCTCTTTTTTCTATTCTCTATTCTGCTCATTAAAATATTACCTTTTTACTTAATATATTGCATGCCAACTACTTCATTTTCACAGTTTTATTTGCGTTAAATTGTTTTAAGATATTCATTAAGTCAGCCATTACACACTGAGTTATAACTTTCAGGATTTATTTTTTAAAGCTAATCATAAAAAATAATTCAATTGATTCAACAAAAATGTATAACAAATAAAAAGTCTATTAAAATTGATACTTCATCTCATGGATGTCATATTCTTATGAGCTATATGCAATTATAGGTATCATGAGAACTATAGATGATACTTTTAATAATGATATGTTAATAATTGCAATGAAGTATAATTATGTGTTCACAGAGAGGTTTAAAATATTCATTTACACCAATACTAATTTTTATTTTACTTGAGTCTCTATCTATTCCATTCTTCTCTGATCATCCATGGTTAAACGTTTTTCAGATTCATATTTCTTGCTCCTTAATTCATATTTCATTTTTAAAGTAATATGAGCTTTAAGATTCGGTGTCACAAGGAGATAAAAATTTCAAAGGATTCTGTATTGGAGATCAGAGGTCTAGTCTTTTCTCTGATACTAATCTATAATAATAAAAGCATAATATGCTAATTAGACCAGACATGACTTTCTTCCAGAGGACCTTTTGAATGGAGCTGCGTTGGCGGGGCTGAGGCAGAGGTGGCCATCAAGGTAGGGGCCAAGACACTTGCATGAATTGGGCCTCTAGTTAGATATAAAACCTTATATTAAGTTCCTTCTTTCTGGCCTTCAGTTTTCACTTTTGAACAAAAAAGTCCATTTATCTATATTGGACTCTTTCTAATACAGTGTTGTGAAGGGTTGTCATAGCTACAGAAGATGCATCTAATTATTTTTCTTTTTTTTTTTTTTTTCCCAATTCAGGACCAGACCCATGCAGAAAAAAAATATGTCTGGAAAAATGTGTGATAACTGAGTTTCTGGGTCATAAATAATTACCCATTGGCCTTGAATTCTTTGTTTATATGTTTCACACAAAGTTCATCCCTGGTGATCACACTCATATTTTCTTCCTTGAATTACTTTGCTGTTTATGATATAAAACAGACTTTGCTGTGAGTGAGATTAAGACAGTTAACAATAAGATGACTAAAGCTGTCAAGGTCCCAAGATGTGTCCAAAAAGCTCAAAAGTTTAACTTGATATCTTCTACAATAGTTTCTTTACAACACTAAGGACCCAAGTCTCAATCTCTAACCACCAGTGGTAGAATGATTCTAGAAATAATATCTCAATTGGCCTGCTCTAGTCTTCTATTTGTGTCCTTATTGCATCCACAGATTCTTTGCGAAGTGTAGTGACAGGGGATTTGCACAGTCAGATCCTCTGCCAGGCATAGTTTTTTCTCCTTTTTGTCCAACTCTTAGTAATCAATGCCTTTAAATTTCAGCCCAAATACCGCATCCCTTTATTACCCTTTCTTTCTCTCCTGAAGAAATCAATTACCCTACTATAACCTAGAGCACTATGAATCTTACCTCTTTTTAAACAGTCACATTTCTAATTTTAAAATTCAAGTGTGGTTATTTGTTTAATGGTTAGCCCTCTCTTTGGATTATAAAGTCCATATGTAGAGGAGAATGTTTGTTTTGCTCTTCCATGGTGCATGACTAAAATATAACCACCCAAATATTTTTTATATATGGATGAATCATCTGGAGAAGTAGCAGATTTGAGTGTGCCAATGTAGCCAAGTCTAATTTATACAAGGTAATCTCCATTTCTATTCTCAGTATAGCACTTATGCCTATTTCTTCATAAATAGTTTTCTTTGTATAACTATATATTTTTCAATAAAAACATAGAACTTCTAAATAAAAAATAAAAAAACTGAAGCCAGGATATAAGGTCCTTGTAATCCTTTCCCTTGTAATATTTGGATCCTATCAACCTAAAATCTATTACATTTTAAAAATGCTCAGTAGCATTTTTAAATATGAGCATACTATTTTGATTTACTATCTACCCCACTCTCAGAATGTTGTAAAACATGTTTATTAGAAATGGTCTCATGTAAGTCTCTCTAGACCCCAAGAACCCTTTATACTTTCCTTTTATTTCAAAGCCCAAGACATAAATACAACTCATACCTACCAGGCAACAAAATTCACTTGTCCCCCCACCTTTTTTTTCATTTCCTTAAATTTTATTTTTACCAAAGGGTATTTTGCTCAACATAAATATGTAAAAGATACAAGCAGGAACCAAACACTGTGGGATAGCAGTTCATCACCATGGATAACTAAATGAACTGTAAACAGGCCACTAGCACATGAAATCCAAATGTCACTTACTAGCTCCAGTTTCCACTACTCAATTCTACTATCCCTTAGCTTTGTCACTGCTGAAATAGAAATGACAATAGCAATTATCACACAAATGTTGTATGCATTAAATAAATTAAATATATATATAAATGAACATCTGAGCAAATGGCAGCACAGAACCACAATAAGAACAATGCCCATATTATGATTTATACATGTAAAGCATGTAAAAATTTTACTCAATATGAATCCCATTTAGTATGTATGTGTGTGCACATGTGTGTGATATATTTGTATGACATAAACCTATTATTTTTGTTCTTATAATGTGTCAGAAGTTTATTCATGGTGGATAGCCTACAGAGAAATTATTAAATAGGGCTTGTGGGAGCCCCTTTCCACGTCCCGCATGGTTCAGGGTTTCCGGTTCAGGGTTGGGGTTCTGAAGGAGGCCACACACAAACGAAATGAGAGACCAGAAAGCATTAATTTGCCGATATTGGGGGACCAGGCGGGAGCCTTCCTCTAGTGGAAAGGACTGCCACTCGCTTTGGCCTTTTTCTCCCTTCTATCAAGGCCCTGGGACACACCCCGAGCCCCCAGGCAGGAAACAACAAAAACAGAAATTAACATGAAACAAACAGATAGAGGTTGCTTCAGCCAACAGTTTGAACTAAACAGTGAATAATTAGCTCTGACCTTTCAGAGCAGTTAAGGTTGACCAGCCTTCTGGCCTCCTGTTTACATCCATTTAGTAAGAACAATATTTGGTTTCCTATAAGGGCTCTTTTGCATAATTGATATGAAGAAATGATACACATTCTGAAAATGGCATACACATTAGTAACATTTGGGACACACACTTTACAGGGTTAATCCAAGCCTAGAGGTTCAGGTTGTGAGGCCATTCAGAACCTTGTCTCATAACTTGACTCCTTCTTTAGTTTATATCAGTTTTCATCTTTCTGCCTACACTGGTTCTTTGTTATTTCCATTCTACATATGTGTATGAACTTTACGCATAACTTTATATACATTGTATTTGGTCTATATTTCTTGTACCTGCAAGAACCAACTATGATTTAACTAATGACTAAGACCTGATCTTATTCATCTTTGTTCTCTCAGGATCTAAAAATACTAAGAGCTCAGTAGCATTTTTAAATATGAGCATACTATTTTGATTTACTATCTACCCCATAAAATAAATCATGTTAATTAAACATTAGCTGCAAATGTACACTGCATTATGTATCTCTTAAATTTGGCACTCAACTTTTCTAATCATCTTTAGTAATATTGTCTTGTAACAGACTAAAAAAAGAGAGAGAAATGCTTAAGTAGTATCCTACTTAATCATAACATTTACTAATGCCTATGTTGTAGTGCTCTATATATTGCAAAGGATAAGCTTGAATCTGATTCTCATTTAGACTGAGAATATAGGCTTAATGTGAGTAAATACACAAAGAGAAGAGAAAAGTATATTCAGTATTGTGTTCACTGGCATGTTTTTCAAGGTAATTTTATACGTAAAGACTGCAATTAATTTCCCAGTGAGAACTTCCCTGAAATGACACAAAAACAATACAAAATTGCATTTAATCATAATTTTATATCACTGCCATTACCTGAGAAATATTCTAGTTAAGAGTAGTGTCTTAGTTTTCTCTTGCTAGTGTAACAAATTATGACAAACTTAATGGCTTATAAGAACCCAAATTCGTTTTCTTACAGTTCTGTAGGTCACAAGTCTGACATGACACTCACCGGATAAAATTCAAGATGCCTCCAGGGCTGAGTTCTTTTTCAATATGCTCCAAAAAAGAATCCATCGACTTGCATTTTCCATGTTCTAGAGGCGCTCCACAATCCTCGGTTAGTGACTTTCCTCCTTCATCACAGGGCCAGCAATATTGTATCTCTCTGACCAAGACCAAGTGAGGTTTATCTCAGGAATACAAGTAAGTTTACATCAATTAATATAATAAAGATATCAATAGAATAAAGGATATAAACCACATAATTTCAATCAACATAGAAAAATAAATTAAAAACCCAGATACTTCCCAGATAGATTTTTAAACCATTCTCTTATGCATGACATGCTCTCCATAAACTTGTATTGAGTTAAAGTTACTCTTAGTTTTGAAATGAGTTCCAAGTGTCAAAATAAGATCTATTTTATCAATAGAAAAACTAGGAAAAGAAAATCAAGCAAATCATTAACCCCTCTAATAATTATCCAAAAAAAATTGTTTCCAATGCTCTAAACATACATAATTTAGAATTACATAACTATTTTTGATAGCCCAATGCTATAGAGAGACAATGTATTGGTATCTGAGAATAAAACGTAGTCACAAAATTCCATAAGAACAAAACTGAATGTATTGGGTCAGCCTAACCAAGATACCAGACAATAAGTCTTTGATAGTTTTTTAAAATGTCAGCTTCTTGAAATTTCAACTTCTGATATTAACCAAATTAAAACATTAATTAAGAGAAACATGTATCATATATTTACCTAGACTTTTTAATGGAAAAGATGTTGAAGACATGCTACTAAGATCCTTAAATGCAGTTCTCTCGGTTCCTGTCACTCCTTAAATCTTCCTGAGTCTTAGCAAAAGGTTATAAAGTTCTATCCTTGTCATATGCCATATTTAAACAATTTTCCTTGACATCCCCTTGAATTTTATTTCTGCCCAAAAGCCATTTATCAATTGAGAATAAGATAATTAGAATATAAATCAGTTTTATCTTTGATCAATGGAGATCCTGGTGCCTTTATACTTATCAGTTATCTCACTAGCTTCTCTCTCTTACCTTGTATTTACTAGACAACCAGAAGACATTCAGCACCTTCAACAGTCTGCCTAGAAATTTCCTTAGCTAGACCATTTTGGTTAATAGGTAGTGTTTGTATTTTCCATGTCACTGCATATAACATTGTCGCTAAATTTTCAGACACTACAGGACAAGGGTCCATAGCCTAAAGACTCTTTCCTCAAGGGTCATTATGCTTTTGCTAAGTTTCTTGAAGGCTATTTTAAAGTTTTCCTGTTCTCTGGCCTGAAAGCCATGTCTACATGCTTAAGCATTTCTCCTCTATCAGGTTCCAAAATATCTTCCAGTTATTACTGCTATGTAGGATACAAGCACCAATCTTATTGCTATCTATCATGATTTGAAGGATTGGCTGAGTTAGCTCATTGGTTCAATTCTTTCAGCGAGTTGCAGGCAGAGAGTGGCTGAGGCTGGAGAGTTCTGAAATCTCTCCCAAGGACACATCAGAGCTAGGAAACTGAAACCAGCAGAGGACAGGAATAATCAGGACTACTTAAGGAGGACTTATCTCTGTCATTATGTTGTCTTTCCATATGGTCTCTCCAGAGCTAAACAGAAACCTAGTTTTTAACTTTTAAAATCTCTTATCAGATGGAGAACCAAGATGATGGTGTAGCTAAATGCCTTGACTCACTGCCTCTCACAATCACATGAGAATTGCAATCACGTGTAGGAATGTATCCCAAGAAATCAGAAACACCAATCAGAAAGGATATATGCACCCCTATTTTCATAGCAGCACAATTCACCATAGCTAACATTTTGAAACAGCCTATTTGCCCATTAACAGAGGAGTGGATTAAAAAACAGGTACATCTACACAATGGAATAGTGCACTGCAGTAAAAAAAGAAGGAATTCTTACCATTTGCAGCAGCATGGATGGAACTGGAGAGCATTATGCTAAATGAAATAAGCCAATCAGAAAAAGATAACTATCACATGATCTCACTCATATATGGAATATAATGAACAACCTAAACTGATGAACAAAAGCAGATCCAGAGACAGAGAAGCATTAATCAGACTTTCAAACATCAGAGGGAAGGTAGGGTAGAGTGGAGGTAAGGGGGAAGAGATCAACCAAAATACTTGTATGCACTCATATAAGCCTAACCAATGGATACAGACTCCAGGGTGGGGTGAGGGCATGAATGGGGGGAGAGAGGGGCAATGGGGCAATAAGGACACATATGTAATACTTTGATCAATAGAGAAAAAAATTGCAACCAAAATACAGAACAACCATCATTCAGAGCCTCCTGAAAGCTGGCTGAATGGAACTAGAGAAGTAAAGGAGAAAGCACATTGAGACCAGTAGGAGGAGTGGGGGCACAGAACAAGCTGGTCCAACACCCATGTTTATTTTAATCTCGAGGGAGATTCTTCTCTATGGAGACTGCCTGTGAGGAGCAAAGGATCACAGCCCCACAACAGCTTAAGGCCCCAGAGTTGGGAAGAGAAGATCCCATAACTAAGGGCTGTAAACACCAGCAGGGATTGTGGATCTTGACTAATCTCTTGCCAATACCTTTGGTTGCTCTTAATAATTTTATATTTATACAGTCCTCTCTTCAACTTTGCTCCCACACGCTGATGACGTTGGTCCCACTTGCACCTGCTGAATGAGTGGAGCGATTGGGTCTGGCACCAGCAGCGGGTGTGAGCAGGGGCCAGCACTGGCCTGATCTCTGCTCAGGAACAGGGGGAGGTGAAGAAGCTCTGAAGGGCGATTGGGGCGAGCAGCTGCCACTTGTACCCCCTGATGGCTCCAAGTGATTGGGGCTGGCACCAGGCACCAGCAGTAGATGTGAGCGAGACCGGAGTTGGTATCGGGTGCAAGAGCCAGCAGGACTGTGGAGCATGGAAGCAAATAATTATCAGTAACTACTAGAGACTCCACTTCAGTGACAGCAACTAGTGTCCTACCTTGGTCTGGCACATCCACTCACCTGCTCCATCATCCCACTGTGGTCAATGCCCATCATGTTCTGTGCATGCCCCCTGGTGGTCAGCACATGTCATGGCAACCGGTTGTTCAGTTGTTTGGTTGTTCCAGTTGTTTGGTTGTCTCAGATGTTTTGTTGTTTGGTCTATTTGCATATTAGCCTTTTATTATATAGGATTAGCTGTATTCGTTTCTTACATTTTAGGAACATTTTGCTTTGGGAAATTTTATGTTTTCAGAGGCTCAATGAAGACCAATACAGTTTTCTTGGTAATCAACACCACCTCAAATCATCAGAAGCTTTGCTTTCTGCCATGTATTTTCCTGTGGTTTTGGAATATAGCCCTAATTTTATGCTTCTCCCTATTTTTCCCTTATTCCTACTCTGATAGCTTTTTTTTAGTTGATGACATTTCAGCCTACTTTTGTTGTCTTTTTTAGTTCCCTCCCTTGTGTAATGTTATCTCTGTGAGTTGGATCAGAGCAGTGAGCCCTAATTCATTTTGCATTTTGTTTGCTTGCTTTAAGGCCAAGCATTTGTTCTGATTATATACTTCTCTATATTTGGATTTATGAATATTCTCTGGAGGAAGAAAAATGAAGTAAATGAGAGTTCATCTGTTC
Source organism: Lasiurus borealis (assembly GCA_004026805.1). NCBI lineage: Eukaryota > Metazoa > Chordata > Mammalia > Chiroptera > Vespertilionidae > Lasiurus > Lasiurus borealis. The sequence goes on from PVJN01000720.1 coordinate 79,647, forward strand.
AAACAAATTTGGCTCATCTCCATCTCTCTAAATAGTATAGTTTCACTCAGGAAGTATCTCCATTCATTCCTATTCCTCCTTGAGACTTTCTTCCGTATGGCTCATTTTTCTTATGTTTTACTTTGAGATTTAATTTGATATATGCACTTGGGATGAACATCATGCCAATTTGTCTTACCTACACAATAGCTATAAACAATTATCACCTTGAATTTACTCTGATAAAGCTTGATATATTTCTTCTAATCTCTCCTTCCATATTTGTAAGTTTTTTGTAACAATAATATATGACTATTCCAGATTTCTCAATTATTCCTATTAACTTCTTAGTAATAGCTTGAAGAGGCAATTTTTCAATATCTTTCTGGTTTTGAATTTTCTTTCAAAGAAACAATACTTACTTTGATTTTTAAACTCTCACCAGTTTTCTTCTGTTTTATCATTTTGGTTCCCAGTTACCCTAGTGACAGTTGAATCAGTTTCCACCTTCTTAATCCCATCTTGATTAGTACTTGGTTTTTTAATGTGTCATTTTTCTTTACCTTTTTGCTTTAAAAGAGAGAATTATAGCCCAAATTTTGCCTTGGCATTTTAGATTTTGTGTTTATAGTTTTCCTCAGGTTGTTTTCCTCAATAAAAAAAAATAATAATTGTAATCTGTAAAAAAAGGTATTTGGTTTTCCTTATCTGTTCATTGCATAGTCCAGTGGTCAGCAAACTCATTAGTCAACAGAGCCAAATATCAACAGTACAATGATTGAAATTTCTTTTGAGAGCCACATTTTTTAAAATTTGAACTGTATAGGTACATCCATTGTTATTAACTGAATTAGGGTACTCCTAAGCTGGTTTATGCTAAAAATTCAAGGTCCCAAAGAGCCACATGTGGCTCTTGACATGTAGTTTGTCGACTTCTGGCATAGTCTATTACTTTGGTGCCCTTAGAGCAGTGGTTCTCAACCTTTGTAATGCCGCACCCTTTAATACAGTTCCTCATGTTGTGGTGACCCCAACCATAAAATGATTTTTGTTGCTACTTCATAACTGTAATTTTGCTACCATTATGAATCGTAATGCAAATATCTGTGTTTTCTGATGGTCTTAGGCAACCCTGTTAGTGGTTCTCAACCTGTGGGTTGCAATCCACAGGTTGAGAACCGCTGCTGTAGAGCCTAAGATCATCAGAAAACACACATATTTACATTATAATTCATTAAATTCTGCAAAATTATAGTTATGAAGTAGCAAGGACATTATGATTCATTCACAGTAGCAACATTATAGTTATGAAGTAACCATTTTATGGTTGGGGGTCACCACAACATGAGGAACTATATTAAAGGGTCACAGCATAGAAAGATTGAGAACCACTGCCTTAGAGTCATAATCAAAGTGCTACAATCTTGGTCAGGGCTTAGGACATATTCTTTCTCCTTGCATTTTTCCTTGGTTGAAAAAAATATAAATCTCCATTCTCTTGTAAGTATTAAGAAGAAAGCTCCTATCTTTACCTCTTGATCTTCAATTATGTTAATTTAATTGTTAAAGCTGTGGGGAAATGGTCATTTCACATAGGTGGTATAGCCTCCCACTGGATCAATTTTTCAGCCTGAAACTATTCCCCAGTGATCCACCAGTAAGTTCACTGGGGCTTTTCTGCAGCAGAAGCCAGCAAGCCTTCCTCCTCTTCTCTGTAAGAACTTGTATGCAATTTCATTTCAATAGAGAACCTGTCAAAAGCCAATTTTGCCTCTGAATCATGTTATGTTCTTCACTTCCATTACTGTGACCAAGATTTTGATCCTATATCCTCCCTCTGTTTTTCTGTTTGACATCCCTCAGAACACCCACGGAACATTTTAATAAAAATCAATTCCTCCAGATCATTAAATGTCTACAGATGACATTTAAAGTATCTGATCTTCATGAATCTTGATAACCAAAGGTGCAGATGATATTCAAGTTGCTAAACTGTATTAAAGCAATGGAAACTCAGACCTGAAGAGATGAAATAACCCTCCGAAGCTTTACATGGATGTTGAATTGCAGAGCTTCGTGAGGACCAAGGTCTGACAATATAAAATTACACTCCAGGAAAAGCGCAAACCCTTAAAATGCATTTAGGTAATTGAGTTGAAGAGTCTAATGCATTAGCCTTGGAAATCTGATCATTCACAGTCAGTTCCACAGGTGATAGCTATCAAGATGTTTGACACGTTTGCCATTTCCTAGCTCTCTTGCCATTAGCCATCCCAAAGCTCTGCATCTCTCTAGACCAATGACACTCATGCAAATGACCCACTTAATGTAAAAAAGGAAACTTTGACCAGTGTATTCACAGGAAATGTGAAGAGATTTAAGTAGAGAAGTGTGAGCTAATCGGCGCTTTAGCTGTCTAAGTCCTTCCCGGTGCTAATGAGGTTTTAACACTGTTCTTTCTTTGCTATTTGTCTTGCTTGTTCTACATTAGTAACTTTTTTTTTACCACATTAGAGAGGCTTGAAAATTGCTTGATGACACAGCTAGCCATTCTGAAAAAAGTGCTTTCCTGATGAGGTTTCTGGCTGTGTAATTTTGCTTTCATGGTTCTCCATCCAGCTCAATAATCAGAAAGGTCATGAGAGTAGCTCTTTCTGGGCCAGGCAATGTTACAAAGCTGACACAATGCTGGAAATGGATTTCATTGTGTGCCACTGAAGCAAAGACTCTGCAGTGCTCTTCTGTATAGTGAAGACAATAATATGTGTATTCCAGAAAAGCACATGTGATAATTAATGGACTGGAGATTGCCAGAAATGTGCAGAGATGAGAGCTTATTATGATCAATTAATTGACCAAGGCTCCATTTTTCCCCACTTTGCATAGAAACTTTACTTTTCCAATGACTTAATGTTTAGAAATGTGGAGTTGTCAGGCAGCTGTGCAGAGCATCTGCTAAGTGAAAATTGCAGAGTTGAATACGTGAAAGTAAATTGAAAACCCAATTCAGTTACAAGGAATTGGCCCCATACAAATGTAGGAGCTGGCTAAGCCGTAACTGTAGGGCTTGGTCTGTTGCTGGAGCTTGACCTTTCCAGGAAAAACATCAGGAAATGATGCTGGGTGTGATGTGGAGAAGCTCAAGGGCATTCTGGAATTTACAAGCATGATCTGAAGCCCTACAAGGACTTCAATCTGCCCTTGTAGGGCTTCGAAGTGCATGTTGTTTCCTATTACCTCTGCCCTGGACACCATTTGTCACAGGGTTTAGCTGAAAAGTCAGAGAAGTCAAAGGAGGACCTGAGGAATGAAAGGAGTTGCAGGCTCAGCTGCTATTTCATGCTAGTGCAAATGCATAATTAGTTCAACAAAAATGTATGTGAGCTGCAAATATAACTGTTCTTTCTCTCCAGCCCTCCAAATGTCCCACAAATCACTTTTTTGGGCCCTTTCTAAAAATATACATAGCCAAAACTGCTTTGGCTCAGTGGATAAAGCGTCGGACTGAAAGGTCCCAGGTTTGATTCTAGTCAAGGGCATGTACCTTGGTTACGGGCTCATCCCCATTAGGCGGCGTGCAAGAGGCAGATGATGGATGTATCCTTCTCATCGATGTTTCTAATTCTCTATCCCTTTCCCTTCTTCTCTGTAAAAAATCAATAAAATATTTTTTAAAAAAATACACATAAGAAAAGAAATTCCAGAAAATGTATTTTAACCCATCCAAGTTCATATATTACAAAGTTACCCCAGTACTTTTTACTCTTGAATGGGCATGTCTCTTCTTTGTTAGGCCATTAGTGTGGGACATTAAGACAATCTAGTGTGCAATAGGCCTGGGTTTTCATTTAGTTACTTCTATAGTTACTTTCTGTCCACCAAATGTATAATAAGAGCATAATATGCTAAATCGACCGGATATCCTTCTGGACATCCTTCTGTCCTTCCGGATGCAGCTGGGCTGCAAGGGGAGCCCAGGTCCCAGATGCCAGAGGGAAGCCAGTGCTGGCAGCTGGGGGGAAGGAAGGCCTGCTCTTGCATGAATTTCATGCATCGGGCCTTTAGTTATTGTAAAATGTTCAAGGTGAACTGCTCTTACTTGGACTTAGTGTGCTTAAACACCATTTGCTTATAAAAACTTACTTTTTCTCTAAATACTTCCCCACATTTCTCAAAATTACATGTCCATTTATGTTTTAGGTCTATATCTGCATTTTCTCTTCTGTTTCATTGTTCTATGTCTACCTTCCCATCAATTTCACAGTTTTTTTAAAAATATATTTTATTGATTTTTTTACAGAGAGGAAAGGAGAGGAATAGAGTTAGAAACATCAATGAGAGAGAAACATCCATCAGCTGCCTCCTGCACCTGTGCTTGCAACCTAGGTACATGCCCGTGATCTGAATGGAAACTGGGACCCTTCAGTCTACAGGCTGACACTCTCTCTACTGAGCCAAACTGGTTAGGGCCAGTTTCTTGATTACTTTAGCTTTTTAGTAACATTTGAAATCAAGTTATATAAATCTTTCTACTCTGTTTTTCTTTTTAAGTTATTTCAACTGTTCTTTTCATATGTATATTTAAATTAACTTTTTGACATTTACAAAAAATTACTAATAAGTTTTTACAATGATAGGTCAGTTTGGTATGATTCGATATATTTTTAAAATGTATTTTATAGATTTTTTTTACAGAGAGGAAGGGAGAGGGATAGAGAGTTAAAAACATTGATGATGAGGTGAATCCAAGATGGCAGCATAGGTAAACACCTACACTGCTGCCTCGCACAACAATTTCAAAACTACAACTAAAAGACAGACTGGACATCATCCAAAACCACAGGAAAGCTGCCTGAGTGAAAATTCTATAACTAGAAGGAAAGAGAGGGGCTCACGGAGACACAGAGGAGCTGGAAAAAGCTGAAGTCGGAGACACATGCGTGGAGAGAGTGGGTGCAGGAGTATCTGGCTGGCTTTCTCTGGTGGGAGGGAGATGGAGACTCCCAACTGCATTGAACCCCTTATTCTACGACACTAAACCCAGGTTCAGCTGAAACTCACACAGAGGGGAGTTTGGACTGTGAAAAGGGAGAAGTGCACGAAAATTTAGGGGAGTCACAAAAGTGCAGAAGTCTGGTGGCACACACAGCACTGCGTGCAGAAGACTAACTGCTGATTGTCCCACTGGCTTTTCACGAGTGGGCGGGAGACAGAGCCTCCCAACTGTGCCACTTCTAACTCCACTAAACCCCACTTTTGGGCAAAACCCTGGGGACCCAGACTAGTATGGTCCCAGAGCGCAGGGGAGCTGGAAAGGCAGCAGTCTGGAGGCATTGCGAGAGAGAGCGCGCACACAGGGATTGCTACAGTAATTATGCAGTCACATGAGACTCAGGGGCCATGGAGGGCAAGGCAGTCTGTTAAGCTCTGAGACTCTACCCAACCCAAGCTCAACAGAGACTTTTGCAGTTTTTCAAGTCTGGTATCATAAGGCTGAATCCAACACAGAAGTTCTCCCAGCATAGTGAAAATGCCAAGACAAGGAAAGAGATCACAAACAAAAGAAATAGAGGAAAACAAATGACTGGATATAGAGTTCAAAACCACACTTAAGAGGTTTTTCAAGAATATCCTAGAAAAGATGGATAAATTTAGCAAGACCCAAGAGGAGATAAAAATGACCAACTAGAGATGGAAAAGGACCAACTAGAAATTAAACATACACTGACTGAAATAAAAAATATTATACAGAGACCTAACAGCACACTAGAGGAAGGCAAGAATCAAGTAAAAAATTTGAAATATAAATAATCAGAAAACACTCCACTAGAAAAGCAAGAAGAGAAAAGAATCCAAACATGCGAAGATAATGTAAGGAGCCTCTGGGACAGCTTCAAGTGTACCAATATCAGAATTGTGGGGGTGCCAGAGGAAGAGAGAGAGCAAGATACTGAAAACCTATTTAAAGAAATAATGACTGAAAACTTCCCACATCTGGTAAAAGAAATAGACTTACAAGTCCAGGAAGCACACAGAACCCCATATAAAAGGAATCCAAAGACGACTACACCAAGACACATCATAATTAGAATACCAAGAGCAAAAGACAAAGAGAGAATATTAAAAGCAGCAAGGGAAAAACAGTTCATTACCTATGAGAGAGCACCCATATGATTGTCAGCTGATTTCTCAACAGAAACTATGTAGGCCAGACAGGAGTGGCAAGAAATATTCAACGTGATGAATAGCAAGAACCTACAATCAAGAATACTCTATCCAGCAAAGCTATCATTCAGAATTGAAGGGCAGATAAGGAGCTTCACAGATAAGAAAAAGCTAAAGGAGTTCAACTCCAAAACAGTATTATATGAAATGCTGAAAGGTACTCTTTAAGAAGAGGAAGAAGAAAAAGATAAAAGCCAAAAAATTATGAACAACAAATACATACCTATCAACAAGTGAATTTAAAAATTAAGTGAATTAAAAATTTGATGAACAGAATAAACTGGTGTATATAATAGAATCAGGAGCACAGAAAGGGAGTGGACTGATAATTCTCAGGGGGGAAGGGGTGAAGGGCGTGCAGGGAGAGACTGGACAAAAATCATACACCTACGGATGAGGTCAATGGGAGGGAAGTAAGAGTAGAGGGAAGGGTAGGAGCAGGTGGAGGGGAGTTATGGAGGGGAAAAAAGAGAAACAAATGTAATAATCTGAATAATAAAGAGTTAATTTAAATAAATAATACATAAAGTAAAAAATAAAACTAGTGATTAAAAAAAAAAAAGAAACATTGATGAGAGAAAGATATCGATCAGCTGCCTCCTGCACACCCCCTACTGGGGATGTGCCTGCAACCAAAGTACATGCCCTTGACCTGAATCAAACCCAGGACTTTTCAGTCCACAGGATGATGCTCTATCCACTGAGCTAAACCAGTTACAGCAAGATTTCATATCCTAATATATGGATACTTAAAGTGTATAAATATGGTAAATATCTATTTTAAGCCTTGATTTTTTCATAATAGATTTATAGATTTTAATCATAAAAATCCTTTAAATATTTTTACATTTATACTCAATGTTGTGGGGTTTTTTTTTGCTACTACTGTTAATAGTTTTCTTTAAATTTACAATTGCTTTATTTAAATTTCCAATTGAAATAAATTTATATATCTATATACTAGCAATGAGCTAGTATATAGATATAAAATTGATTTTAGTATACTTATCTTTTATCCTGTGATTTTGAATAACAATTTGGATTTTCTATGTAAACAATAATGACATCTGAAAAAAGAGACAGTTTTATTTCTTCATTTATAATTTGTATGCCTTACATTTTTTCTTTTTCTCTCTCTTTAACCAGCTAATTTTTTTAATATATGGTTTAATTTTAGTTTTAAGAGACAATGTGTTTCTGGAATATCTTTTGATGTTGCTTGAAATTGCTTGAATGCACAACTGCCATGTGTATTGGAAATCCCATCCTGAGTTTTTGTTTGCCAGCTGTGCTCACTCTGCGTGAAAATGAGAAGATAAAAAGGGTTTACTTGCCTGGATTCGTCCAACAAATCACACTCCTGGTCTAATCTTCTTAAAATATCTGTAGTTTTGTTTAGATAAATGACTAAATGTATTTCTCTTTCCCACCACCAACATCATAATAGGATAACTGTTATGAGGGTTCCCCTTTATTTGCCCATTAACCAAATATTTATTGGGTGCCTATGATGCTGTGCCGGACAATGGAAGTGCAAATGGGCATATCCTCATTTGTCAAGAAGCCCAAACTAGTGAGCAGAGGGAAGCAAGGGACGATGGCAATAGATATGTCAGCAAAGTTGCTTCACCATTGGCAACTGAAGGGTATAGTTTAATCCCACAAACACTATCTCTTTGCTGAGTCTATAATATGGGGAGTCGGGAAAAAAAATAATGATGCTTATAAGTAATAGAAATGCTATTTTCCCACATTGAACAACGTGTATTTGATATTAGTATGTGGAATTGAGTTAGAAAGCTCAAGATTTTCTGTTTGAGAGACAGTAGAAGCATTAAACAGATTTTACTATATAAATCAGTGATGGAAAATAAGAGGCTAGTAAGCTTTACTCCTTTTCCTAACACTGAGGGCAGGCATTTCTAATAGAGGCCACAGATAGACTTTTCTCCTTCCCAATAACTTCCTATAAGCTGTCACTACCAGCCATCAGGCTCCCAATATGGGATGAGACTTCCCTTTATTTCTCTTGAAGTAACTGTGCTTTCTGCGATAGTGAAGAGAATGAGTCTTATTTGCAATCTACCTGAAATGTTCTGGAAGAGAGATGACAACACTATTCCATTCAGCTGACTTCTGATTTGCTTTAAAATTTTTGTAGGAGCTATGTTTTGAGCTGTTACTCAGTGTCTCATCAGTCTATCTTAGCTAACTGAGCTTAAAATTGATGTGCAAGTAAACTCCCTTTTTCTTTCTCTACTAAATAGTAGGATTTATAGTATTATAGCCTGTATATCATTTCTAATATTCAAATAATTTGTATGCCTCTAGTTATATTTAGTACTTTGTACATATATAATTTCCTCAGGGATATCTTTTTTGGTAACCTTATGTGGTGAAATAATACTTTCCATCCCTGGCTCTGCTGTGTTTTTCTTCATAGGACATGATATTCTATATATTCATTATTGCTTATTGTCTTTCTTTTCCATTAGAATACACACACAAGAGGGCAGAGAATTTTATTTGTCTCACTTACCATGTAAATACAATCACTCACTACCTACAACCAAACCTGTCAAGTGATTGACTGATTAACTGAAATATGAAACAACCATGGGAGACAGGCATGGCACAAGCCCCATTTGTTTTTTATGTGAAAACAAAATCAGAAGGGTCTCGTGACTTGTTTCAAGTACACACACACACACACACACGCATACATAAACACACACACACACACACACACGCATACATAAACACACACACACACAGTAAATAGCACAGTCCCTCAACCTTTGCTGCCTTCCTTTTGGGTACCTCCAAAGTTTAAGGTTACATGATACTTGTTGATAGCTTGTTCTTAATCAAATGAGGTTGATAGAGAGATACAACCAACTAAAATCCAATAAAACTTAGCATTTAGGAAAAACTACTTGATATAAAAATAAATCTGAAAATATTCCAGTCATTTACTTTTAAAAGAGACTAGCACTCATGACCAGTCATAACAGAGAAAGTTATTCAAGTTGCTGTCTAGAATGCTCCATGGCTCAGGAAAAATTAAAACAACCTTTTCATAGACCTTCTGTTAGTCTTGATCACTTGTCAATTATTTCTCCAAAAATAGTTTAAAATAGGTGTCATGCAAAATATTTTATTTGCATGACACCTACTATCACAAAAAAACATTGAATTGAAATTATATTTAATGAACATTAAAGAGTAAAACTAAAAATAGATATATTTTCTTACTTTATATTATCTACTTTTTCCAAGCTTTTCTGTTTTAAAAATAATTATTTTTCTCATTTAAAATAAATTTATGTTTCAATATTAAATTTGCTGAATTTCTAAGACACTATGAAGGAAAAAAGAGGACTTTCACAGAGATTTAGGATCCATTTAAAATTGTCTGTCTTCTTTTATGTATATGTAAAAATGCCATATATTTTCTAGTTGCTTAAAGTATAAAAATAGTACTAGCCAGTTTGGCTCAGTGGATAGAGTGTTGTCCTGAAGACTGAAGGGTCCCAGGTTCAATTCTGATCCAGGGCACATGCCAGGGTTGTGGGCTTGATCCCCAGTAGGGGGCATGCAGTAGGCAACCAATCAATTATTCTCTCTCAACTTCGATGTTTCTATCTCTCTAACCCTCACCCTCACTGAAATCAATAAAAAAATATATTTTAAAACAATAAAATGTAAAAATATATAGTTGCTATCATACTCGACATGAGTTTTAGGATTTCTGGCTTTATTAGAACTCTCAAACACTTAGTTGGTTAAAAATAGATAGCTACAGTTTTCTACTATTGTTTTTATCTGGTAATTTTAACACAGTAATCTTGAAATAATCAAAGGCAGTGCATAAGAAAAGGGTATTCTATCTAACAGATATCTCCTCTGACCAAACTCAATAGCTACACAACTCTATTTTTCTAAATCTGTCCAAAACAGAAAGTTGTCACAATATGGGCATAAACTCATTATAATGATACCCAGATAATACTGTTGACCTAGAGCTCTTTCCATTTCATTTACATTCTTAGACATGGAAGAGGTCAGCAAATCACTAATGAGGCTAAAACAGCCTCTACTATCTCCTTTCTATCCTTTCTTTTGAATACTCAGAAAGAGTAGTGAATTGCCTGCGAAGTAGTTTTTTTCCAACTATCCCTAGTGAACCACTTTTCAGACAGTGATAAATGTGCTATTTACAGCCTGCACTGCCTTCCAAATTTTCCAGGCAAAACACTTTTAGAAGCATGAGTGTCCTGTTCTTATACATTGTTTTCAATAGAGCCCAAAAAGGAAGTATGAAGTCTGCAAAATTAATCTTTTAAAATATTTATTTACTCATTCATTCATTCATTCATTCATTCATTCATTCATTCATTCAGATTGGCCTATGTTCCTTCAGGGAATAGTGGAATGAGGCCAAATCTCTAGTGGGAATAATGTTTGTGTTTTCACTCTCTGGGTTCAGAGGCTATTGGGAACTACTTCATAGGCATGTGAGTCTGAAGTAGTGATTGTTTGGTTTGATTTTTAGATCAAGTTTCCATAATGGGGAAAACAAAACAAAAACACACCTAAATAAACACTGACAGCATTCAAATAATCTGCCTGAAGGTCATGCATGCATTTCCTTCTTAGGACCCTGGAGGGTATTTTAAGCACAATGTACTGCATACCCAGTAATTTTTCCTTTACTTTATTACATATGTCATTTCTAATGTTTTGTAGGTTTTTTTTCTGTTTTAATTACCCACTATATACTCTAAGGTTAACTTAGAGTAATATTTTGCATAATCCTAAAACCAAACCTACCCCCAATGACAAATATATAATACACCCCCCAAATACTCTAATGCCTAAGATTCAAATCCAGCTTCCAAAACAAATACAAAGGGAAATTCCATAAATACTTTAAGCCTAACTGATACTACTCATGTGGAGATTTAAGTTCAGAAATATATATATGCTAGGAAATTCATAAAAATGCTGCAAGAACCTCTTTATCCAAATGCTTTTGAGCAATCTCAAGCCTCTGAAAATCCAGCCCGATAGAACATTTTTTTTTCTCCTTGCTGTGCCAGGAAAAGGATCTAAATAGCAAACATTCAGAGTTTATACATTCAAAAAGTTTTAAATTTAGCCAAAGAGATACACATTAAGTAAATAATATTAAATAATTAATCACTACTATGATAACTCTAATTATTTGACATATGTGACCCTGGGCAAACTGTTTAAATAGGGTGACTGTCAGTTTTTATATATGTAAAGCAGGGATTATAAATGTAGTTGGCAAGGTTTGTGTTAGGATTAGAGATAATATGTGCAAAATGTTTCACATATGATAGGTACACATCAAAGTATTAAAACATGTTATTACTAGCTGTATTTTTAAGTACATGGGAGGATCATTCATCATTAGACAGTTTAATAAAAAATATATATTTGTAATGCCTCCCTATAATTGCAACAATCAGTAAAAACTGAAATAATTTTCAATTTTATAACAACATCTAATATTCTGTATTTTATATTATCCAGAGCCCAAATAAATACAATGGCTCTGCTGCTTACTCTGGGTCACAGATTGAAAATTTTCCAAGCTAAAAAGTAACCAGGTAAAATTGAAGCCCATACTTTTATCTTCTTTGGTGAAGCTCATTATAAACTAAATATTCTTTTTTTTTTTAATTTGCTATTTTGAGCAAATGAGTAAAGAAGGTGACACATACTGATTCTCCTTTGTTAACACTTCTTAATATATATTACTAGAGGCCCAGTACACAGCATTCATGCACTGGGGTGGTGGTGTCAGGGGGGTCACGCTTTTGGGGAACAGGCCTAAGTCAGCAGCCAGACATCCCCTCAGGGGTCCTTAGCACTGCTGCAGAGACAGGAGAGGCTCCTGCCACCTCCACTGTACGCACCAACCATGAGCCTGGCTTCTGGCTGAGTGGTACTCTCTCTATGGGAGCACATTGACCACCATAGAGAGAGTGGTACTCTCTCTATGGGAAGCTCCTACATTCAGCATCTGTTCCCTGGTATTCAGTGTGCATCATAGTGACCAGTTGTTCTGCTTTTTGGTCAATTTTCATATTAGGGTTTTATTATATATGACTAGAGGCCAGTGCATGAAATTCATGCACGAAGGGTAAGGGATCACTCAGCACAGCTGTATACTCTCCAATTTGGAACCCATCAATGGATGTACAACTGTCAGTTTAGCCTGATCCCAGCAGGCAGTAGGACATTCCTCTCACAATCCAGACTGCTGGCTCCCAACTGCTTGCCTGCCTGCCTTCCTAATTGCCCCTAACCAATTCTGCTTGCCAGCTAGATCACCCCTAACCACTCCCCTGCCAGCCTGATTGATGCCTAAATACTCTCTTGCCAGACTGTTTGCCCCTAACGGCCCTCCCCTGCAGGCCTGGTCACCCCTAACTGCTCTCTCTTGCAGGCCTGGATACCCTGGTCATCCCTAACTGCCCTTCCTTGCAGGCCCAGTTACCCCCAACTTTCCTCCTCAGCCAGTCTGGTCACCCCTAATTGCGCTACTTTGCAGGCCATCTGGTAATGGTCATCTTGTGTCCACATGGGGGCAGGATCTTTGACCACATGGTTGGCAGCCATCTTGTGTATTGGAGCAATGATCAATCTGTATATCACTCTTTTACTAGATAGGATAGAGGCCTGGTGCACAGGTGGTGGCCAGCTGGCTTGCCCTGAAGGGTATCCCCCAGATTAGGGTGGGGGTTCCCTTGGGGCACGGGGTAGCCTGTGCAAGAGACCTGTGGTGGTTTGCAGGCCAGCCACGCCCCCCAGTGACACAAGCAGAGGCCCTCATATCTGGGATTTATTTATCTTCTACAATTGAAACTTTGTAGCTTGGAACAGAGCCAAGTCTTCTGCTCTTTCTATGGCAGCAGCCATTTCTGTTGGGATTTGTTTATCTTCTATAATTAAAACTCTGTAGCCTTAAGTAGAGGCCAAGACAGGCCAGGACTGCAGAACCTTGGCTTCCTTCATCATCGGGGCAACACTACCTTTCTGCTTTCTCCAGCTCTGTGGCTGCTGCCATTTTTGTTAGGATTTATTTATCTCCCATAAATGAAACTTTGTAGCCTTTAGTGGAAGACTGGGTCTGCCAGGGTGTGTGGAAAGCTTGGTTTCCTCCATTGCTGAGGAAACCCAAGCCACCCTCCTGCTTGCTCTGTGGCCACAGCCAATTTGGTTGGGGTTAATTTGGATACTCACTCCTGGTTGGCTAGTGGGTGTGGCTGGTGGGAGTAGAAGAGTGATGATTAATTTGCATATTCCTCTTTTATTAGATAGGATTGTAGACTTGCACATCAGATTTCTTTTTTTTTTCATGTTTGGATCTGCAAGACTTCTCAATTAATAAAGATTGTCACTGGGTCACAAAAATTGGTTCAAACATAATCTTATCAATGGTTTACCTTATGACTTTAGCTCTTCATTCCATATCAGAATTTACATTAGAGAAAATTTTCAAATAGTGAATTCAAGTAATCCACTTAACCAGTTCCTTAGCATAATATACTATAGGTTTATATTTTAAGTCAAACTATCCTAAACACATCCTACCAATTTGATAGACATGTATAAATTATATGTCTGGAATTGGTGAATAGGTAACACAATTCTTCCTTCCTTGCTGGAGTCCCTCATCATAGCTAGAATGTAGAAAGTTAACTTTATATAATTTGTTCCCTTATATGCTACAAAAAAATGAACAGTTTCTAATATGTTAGGAGTCTCTCTCGGATTGTAAAAGAGTACATGAGAAGCAAGAGTGATGGAAAACTTAATATAAAAACATGGGAAAACTGAAAGAACTATTCAACCAAATGATCTAAGTGTATTTCTTGTAACTAACACTTCTAAATCATGTGATAGCTGAGTTTTTGAGCACACTAGTGAGAGTATGAACCAAGACTTTAAATTTTTATTTTAAGTGCCAAGGATATACAGTGATAATGTCAATTATCACAGCAGTGGTCATAGAAACGCCCTTCAAAATTATAGCTCACACACTCTGAAATGTGTGAGTACAACTTGCTGCTTTCACTTTCTCACATCTCTTTACTTTTTAATCCTTTTATACTAGTTTCCAACTAATCTCACTTGAGAAATGGTAATTTTGAGTATTATTGATGGCCTCAAAATGTCCAAATTTGTTCACTTTATAGTAAATCCATTGAAAAAAAATTTTTATTGAATACATTCTTTGGTCTCTGGGCTCAAAATACAGAGTCAAACAGGGCAAGAATTTCTTTTCTAAAATTATCTCTATTTAATGAGGAACATAAAAGCATATAAATATTTCTGATTCAAATCAGTGTGTTGAGTGTTTTTTAAAAATACACATATTTATTGATTCAGAAAGAAAGAGAGAGGGAGAGAGAGAAACATCAATCATTGACCATCTTCTTTCTGCATGTCCCCTATTGGGGAAATGAACTGTGACCTCCTGCTTCCCAGGTCAATGCTAAACCACTGAGCAACACCAGCTAGGCAATGTGTTGTGCTATGATGCCAGTATCGCATCATAGATCCAATGAGATTCTAGAGGAAAGATTAATTACCCAATAAAGAACCTGGAGGATTACAAAGAAGATTTTGAGTTTAAGGTACACTCTCATTCTATATAATAAAAGCCTAATGTGCAAATCGTTTGACTGGGAGTTTGACTGCTCACTATGACATGTGCTGACCACCAGGGGGAGGCACAGTACATGGTAGGCATCAGTGATGTGGCATTGGCAGAAGGTGGAAGTAGAGGCACTGCTGGGCCCAATGGCCCCCAATGACAGAAGGACCATGGTGGGATGGTGGAGAAGGTGAGCAGGTGGCATCAGGCCAAAGTGGGTGAGAGCGGGGGCCCAATCGCCTTGCAGATCTCCTTGCAGACAATGACCAGTGATTGAGGCAGGAGTGAGGCTGCCCCTTGGGTCCCAGGCACTGAGGGGAGGGAGGTGTGTGGTCCTGACAGATTGCCCTGCAGCGGGATGGTGGAGTAAAATGAGGGGGTGGCAACAGGCCACAGCAGGTGCCAGGCAGGGCTGCGGAGCTGTGAGGCTGGGGCTGCAACCTGATCCCCACAGGCCCCCTGAGGGATTCCACCTGTGCACAAAGTCATGCACTGGGCCTCTAGTAGAATATATTGTGTTTTAGCAAACTGGTATCAGAAGCCATCTCAGAAACTTCTGGTAAAACAAAACAAAAACAAAAAAAAATTTGTAAAATTTTTCTAGAGCTAAAAATATTGTTTTTTTCAAACCAATCATAGCCATATATCAGAAAGGACTATATTTTCAAATAATAAATCCGAGAGTTCTAGAGTTAGCCTTCATAAATACAACTGAGAGAAGACCCAAACTACCAATATCAGAGATGAGAAAGATGACATCACTGCAAACTATCCTATCTAATAAAAGAGTAAAATGCAAATTGACTGTACCTCTGCTACACCCACAAGCCATGCCCACCAGCCAATCAGAGTGAGTATGCAAATTAACCCAACCCAAAATGGCTATAGCCACAGAGAGAACAGGAGGCAGGCTTGGTTTGCCCCTGGCAATGGAGGAAGCCAAGCTGCCTACACACCCTGGCTGGCCCAGGCCTCCACTTAGGGCAACAAAGTTTCAATGGCTGTGTGAGCAGAAGGCTTGGCTCCACTCCAGGCTACAAAGTTTTAATTGTAGAAGATAAATAAATCCCATATACTAGAGCCTCTGCTTGGGTCGCCAAGGGATGTGGTCGGCCTGCAAACCACCACAGGCCCCTCGCCCAGGCCACCCCATGACACAAGGTTACCCCACCCTGATCCAGGACACCCTTCAGGGCAAACCAGCTGGCCCCACCCATGCATCAGGCTTCCATCCTATCTAATAAAAGAGTAATATACAGATTGACCATCACCCCAACACACATGATAACTGCTTTCATCTGGTCAAAAGATCCTGCCCCCATGTGGACACAAGATGGCTACCACAAGATGGCCTGCAGGGTAGGGCAGTTGGGGATACTAAGCCTTCAGGGAAGGGAAGTTAGGGGTGACCAGGCCTAGAGGGGAGGGAAGTTATCGGCAAATAGGCTGGAAGGGGAACAGTTAGGCATCAATCAGATTGGTAAGGGAGTGGTTAAGGGGTGATCAGGCTGGCAGGAAGAAACAGTTAGGGGCAATCAGGAAGGCAGGCAGGTGAATAGTTGGGAGCCACCCTTCCTGGATCAGGCCTAACCAGGCAGTCAGACATCCCTCAAGGGGCTCCAGATTGGAGAGGGAGCAGGCTGGGCTGAACAACAAGCCCCTCCCCTTCTCGAATTTCATGCACTGGGCCTCTAATGCAAGAAAATATTTTGGTCAACTTTATTCAAGTCAGTCTGACAACTTATATGAATTGGATATATTTATGCTATTTTTTCTTCATTCATTAATGTATTACATGTTTCCTTATCTCCCCGATTTTCCTCCATCTCACTAGTATCTATGTCCATTGGTTATGCTTATATGTATGCATACAAGTCCTTTGGTTGATCTCTCTTTCTTCCCTCTCACCTTCCTTGTTTTCCATCTTAGGATTGATAGACTGTTTGATGTTTCTCTATAAATTGAATACATTTTTTAAAAAATTACCATAGATCATTGTATTAAACAGAGTAATCCAGAGAAATAGAACTAGTAGAATATAACTAGTTATTTGATTCTATAGCAGTGGTTCTCAACCTGTGGGTCACGACCCCTTTGGGGGTCAAAAAACACTTTCACAGGAGTCGCCTAAGACTATTGGAAAACACATATATGATTCATAACAGTTGCAAAATTAGTTTTGAAGTAGCAACAAAAAAATTTATGGTTGGGGGTCACCACAACATGAGGAACTGTATTAAAGGGTCACAGCACCTGAAAGGTTGCAAACCACTATTCTATACCAAAATATAAATGAGCAAGGTTGGAGTGGTTGAGCCCTTGCTTACACCTTGTGTAATCCTTGTTTCCTCCAAAGTTTTCAACTCATTGGAAGATCAGCAGCCTAATAAACTCCAGGAAGAAGCATGTTAGGATTAACTAGAGCAGCAGTCACCAACCTTTCAGAACTCACGGACCACCAGTGGTCCATGGACCACCCTTTGTGGACTGATGAACTAGACCACTGAGTAATAATAGATCAACAAATGTTCTGCATGTACTACCTCAAAAGGCATCCCTCTAAATCTGTTTTGTTAATATTGATTTTCAAGTGAATCGTGTTATATGTCACTAAAAAGCTTTCTAATAAATATATAATATTTAACCTATATAGTAAAAGGCTCATATGCAAAATGGAAGCACACTTACCACCAGCGGGCAGGCGTTCAATGCAGGAGCTGCCCCCTGGTGTTCAGTGTGCTTCCTCAGAGGGAACTCCACTTAGCCAGAAGCTGGGCTCATAGATGGTGAACACAGAGGTGGTGGCAGTAGCCTCTCCTGCCTCCTTGGTAGTGATAAGGATGTCTAACTGATGACGGAGGCTCTCAGTCTGCGAGAGGGTGCAGGCTGGGCTGCGAAGACCACCCCATGGACTGCACAAACTCTGTGCACTGGGCCTCTAGTATATTATCAATAAACATATAGACCAGCCTGGGAATCAAAGGTCTCATGTCAGTTTTACCACTCATTTGCTGTGTATCTTTACTTTTTTTTTAAATGTTTCTGTGCTGTGAGATTTATTCAGGATAATAAAACAAATGATGTCTATATCCATCCAATTTTGATATTCTGTAATCTGGTATAAAATGAAAATAGGACACCCTCTGTGTTCTTACAGCAATGGTGAAGCCCCTTGGTTCACTTTCCAGTGCCCAGATAATATAGCTCCATCCACACTCCTTCACCTCAACCGAATCTTCAAATACAGACAAATATACCAAGAACTCCATTCAACATTATGACGAGGCGGCCTAGGACTCTTTATAAAACTGATAGTATGGCTGAGACTGGTTTGGCTCCATGGATATAACATCGGCCTGGGGACTGAGGGTTCCCAGGTTCGATTCTGGTCAAGGGCATGTATCATGGTTGCAGGCACATCCCCAGTGGGGGGCGTGCAGGAGGCGGCTTATCGATGTCTCTCTCTCTCATCAATGTTTCTGGCTCTCTATCCTTCTCCTTTCCTCTCTGTAAAAAATCAATAAAATATATATATTTTAAAAAATTGATAGTATGTCCCATCCTTTGCTTATTTCTCTACTGACTTTTGGATATTTGAAGAAGCAGATCACAATTGCCTAGCTAGCCAAATACAAATATGGACCTTCATAGTGTATTTGAACATCTTGAAAGAAATGTATTTCTACTTACTGTGGAGCTATTTAAAGATAGATCTGCTGGCAACCCGATGGAAAAACAGAAAATATATTTAATCATTGAAAAAGTAATAGTTAAAAACACAGCAAATAAAAAAAATAATTGGCAAGAGACTGCTAAACTAGTTTTGTTTAGTCCGTCACATACACTAATCTATTTTCACAGAATATCTGGGAAAATATCCCATTTTTCGTCTGGCAAGATAAAGTTTGAATGTTGCCTCTCTTCCTTTTCCTTAATGTTATTAATTCAACAAATATTTATTGCGATCTAATATACATAGACATCATATCAAGCACTAGAAATACAAGTTTGAACAAGATAGACTTTTTTTTTTCAAGTTCAATCTATAGTGAAAGAGGCAAAACTCTAAATGAAAATCTGGACACATTTAAGGCTAAAATAGAGTCTTTTATAAGATGTCACTGAGAACATAGAATAGGTGGCAATTAATTCTGCTTGAAAGACAAGGACACTTTCACAAAGAAATGGTTTCAATTCAGTAAGAGATTTTCCCCAGAAAGAGTGGACATTTCCTTGGCATGAAGGGCAGACAGAGCAGTCCAGGTTATGCTGCCACATCAGTCATTGGTTAAGGGCCACCCTCACAGAAGTAAGATGGAATGTAAATTTCCAGGCCCTCTGTGATCTCTGCAAAAGGCAAAACAGCTCCAGTAGCATCAGAACAATCCTCCAGAATGTCACTGGTGCAGGTGTGAGAGCGAAAGCTGGGAAAAGACATAAGGCAATAAACTGAACATGAGGGGATCTGGGCAGAACACCCAGATCTGCAACAATACTCATAGTAGATTTCACTGATAAGTAGACTTTTGCCAGGACTTGAAAGTTGAAGGAGTTAGTCAAGCAGAAGTAAAAGAGTAGAGAATTATGCGTGGCTGATATGGCTCAGTGGTTGAGTGTCAATTTAAGAGCCAGGAGGTCTTGGTTTTCTATTCCCAATCAGGGGCACATGCCCAGGTTGCAGGCTCAATTCCCACTAGGGTGCGTGGGCATGTGGGAGGCAGCCAATTGATGATTCTCTCTCATCATTGATGTTTCCATCTCTCTCTCCCCCTCCCTTCTTCTCTCAAATAAATAAAATAATATATACATATATGGATATGGCTTAGTGCATGAAATTCATGCATGGGGATTGAGGGAACTGGTGTCCCTCAGCCTGGCCTACACCCTCTCTAATCTGGGATCTCTCAGGGGATATCCGACTGCAGATTTAGACTCTATTCCAGCAGTCTAACATCCCTCTCACAATCCAAGACCACTGGCTCCTAACCACTCACCTGCCTGACTGCCTAATGCCCCCAACTGCCCTTCCTTGCCAGCCTGGTGGTCACAATCAATGATCCTCCCCTGACATCCTGGTTGCCTTCAATAGCTCTCCCCTGCCGTCCTGGTCACCCCCCACCTGTCCCTTTCCTGCAGGCCTGATTACCCCTAACTGCCTTTGCCTCAACTCCCACCACCATGACTTTTTCTGGAAGGAAGTTGGATGTCTAGAAGATGTCCAGTTGATCTGGTCTAATTAGCATATTATATATATATATATTAAAGAGTAAAAATGTCAACAGTGACATTGGGAAGACTTAGACAAAGGCCTGTTATGATTTAAAGAAATCCACAAATTCTTTGATATATCTTCAAAAATCCAAATTCTCTTTCTCTTTAATGTAGACTGGACTTTGTAATTAGCTGCTAATGAATCAAATAAAATAGAAGTGATGGTGTGTCACATCTGAAAGGAGGTCTTAAACAAAACGGAAGCTTTGTTTTAGTCTTATTTTGGAGTGAAGTCAGCTGTCCTGAGGACATATCAAGGAAACATCTCTTAGAAGTGGCTCTCTGGTGACTAACCTGGGCCTCCTGCCTGCGGACATGAGAATAAACCATCTTGAAGTGGATTATCCAGGCTTAGCCAACCTTTCAGATGACTGAAACCTGGCCAACATGCTGACTGCCAGATCATAGCAAATCCTAAAAAGTGCCACCCAACCAAGCCACTGTCAAGTTCTAATCTACAACATCTGTGAGATTGTGTATAATTGTTGTTTTAACCAACTGAGTTTTTGGGTAATTTCTTATGCATCAATAGATAATAAATACAAGCCTTAACTGAGAGATATATCTACCACATTCAAGAAACATCAAGATGTGGCTAGTTTAAAATTAAATTTATTAACAGGAAAATAGTTATAATTCCAGATTTTCCTCAATTGACTATTATCCCTGATTGATTATCCTCAATTGTGGCACGTAGATTTTCAGTAACATGCAAAGTCAATTTTTTTTTCATATCAGTAACATAGTCACAAGTTCTGGCAGACCTGAAAATTCTGGGAATGACCATTATTCAACCTACTTACTTTTAGTTAACACTTATTTGCACAAAATACGACATGCAAAATTAAGGTCTGTGAGAGCTATTTTCTGCAAAGGCAAACAAGGCAATTGAGCTTCCTTTTATCTATTGTTTCTTGGAAACATGATAGTAAGGTTCACCAGAGTCTGATTAAAATGAGCAGGTCTCAGCAGGCATGTTGCTAATTTCCTTGGAGAAAGACTAGCAAAGACAGTGGGGGTTGAGTGCTTATACTTTGTGGGTTTTATTTCTATTTTTATTACACCTCTAAAAACCAAAATTACTATTTTAAAGGTTGCTAGAATGAAATTATAAAAATCTATCCTTTTTTTTTCCTATGAACTAATGTCCAGAAGATTCATAACAAGGCAGAGCAGTTGTGGAGGGCCAGTGTGAAGGAAGGCTAAGAGGCAGTCCTGATCTGATGTAGAGGAGATGTGAACACAGTATAGAACAGAAGTTTTTAAAGAGAAGAGGGAGTGAAAGAAAAAATTGGATGGCAGGAATTCTGGGAGAAGACCCAGGAGATACATACATATATTTAAAAATTACATGTGATGTTATATCGTTTAATGCCCGAGAAACTTAAGAAGGTACCACAGTTCTCATGATACAAATTATAAAATGCAGAGCTCAAGGAAATTTTCATTAGGTGAGAATGAGGGGTTAAAAATAGTTGGGAAATATTGCTTTAGAGAATCTGCATGCTTAATCAATAAAAATATATATACTGTACTTATATATTTGATGAAAACCTTCTATATTTGATTACATTTTCTTAATTCTTCAGTATATTAGGAAACATTATAATGCATCATTTTAAATATAGCAAGGCTCCACAGTTTCTGTGACAAATGCAGCAAGATAAAATATTTTTATATGAGAAAGGCGTTAAGAGGGAAGGAAAGGTATAAATGTTCCTATAATTCTTATGTATTAAATGTGTATACCCTTCATTCAATATAGTATATGATTGTTGGTTGTATTATTGTAGTCAATTGAAGGGATAAGAAAGACGATTGTTAATGAATTCTTAGACTGTCCTGAAGGTAGGTTTACAGAAGAATGACAGGTAAAATTCAGCTCTTCTAGAACCATACTTCTAAGAAATGTGTCATTGTGGACAATCATATAAACACTATCGCAGAAAAGACACATGATTCCTCCAACTTTCTTTTTAACTCAAGGCTTACTATATGTAGTTTGGGTGAGGACATGGAGGAACAATATATCAAGCCTATCTACTTTGAGTATTTACCTCTCCACAGTGGCTGCACCGATCTGCATTCTCACCAGCAGTACATAGGGTTTCCCCTTTTCTCCTAACACTTTTGTTGATTTATTGATGATAGCCATTATGACAGATGTGAAGTGACATCTCATTGTGGTTTTAACTTGGATTTCTCTGTTGATTAGTGACATTAAACATCTTTTCATATGTCTATTCATGTCATTTTTGGAGAAGTGTCTACTCAAGTCTTTAGCCCATTTTTTTATTGGATGTGTGTATGTGTGTGTGTGTGTGTGTGTGTATGTGTGTGTTGAGTTTTATAAATTCTTTATAAACTTTTGGATATTAACTCCTTATCAGACGTATCATTTGCAAATATGTTCTCCCATTCAGTTTGTTGTTTTTTTATTTTGCTGATGGTTTTATTTACTATGCATAACTCTTCAGTTTAAAATATTTCCCTGTTTTTCTTTCTTTTGTTTCCCTTGCCTGAGGAGATATATCAGGAAAAAAAATATTGCTATGAGAGGTGTCCGAGATTTTACTGCCTATGTTTTCTTCCAGGATTTTTATGGTTTTGAGTGTAACATTTAGGTTTTTACTCTTGTGTGTGGTGTACAAAAGTGTACTCTTGCACTTATTTGTCCAATTTTCCCAACACCATTTATTTAAGAGACTATCTTTAGTTGTTTGTGTGTTTTGTATCTGTTGTCAAAAATTAACTCACTATAAAGGTTCAAATCTATATGTCTGCTTTCATTCCAGCACCATGATGTTTTGATGACTATGGCCTTGCAGTATACTTTAATATTAAGTAGCATGATTCTTCCAACTTTGTTTATCTTTCTTAAGATCGCTCTTACTACTCCAAGTTTACCATTTATACCATCTTTAAAGTATTGGGCTTGCCATACTCTCTAAAAACTTAAGAATATTTAAGGTTGTATTAGATAAAAATGGTTTGGAAAAAATAGTGAATCAAATTGATGGGTAATTTTATCATACAGCCTTTGCTTTCCAAGTGTTCAAAATGTGCTTTGCCATTTGGTTTATTTATTTCTTCTGAAAGCACAAAATATCTTCTGAAAAAAGCCTCACATGAAATCATCCTGGGACCTTCAATAAGAAAACAAAATATTTGACATTCTATAATTTCAGTTTTGGGCCAAAGACAGGGGTCTCATTTTTTCAGTTAGACCATTTATATGTAAGAGATTCAACCCAACATAAAGAGCCTGCTATTATCTTTTTTTTTTAAGTTTCATCTTAGAAAATGGTTAGTCAGAGCTTAAATATAAGAATTTCAAAGGGTCATTGAAGATCATCAATTTCAAACTTCTTATTCTATGAACAAGGATAATTAAGATCATAGAGATTGATTTTCCCAGGGTCATGTTATTAATTAATAATAGAATTTCCAATTTTAGACTCTTTCCAGTAAAATGATCATCTACCACAATTTTATTGCCTGTCTCTTTTATGTCAGATAATGTTCCACTCTCTATATTTTCTGTCATGAAAAAGGCAGCTTCTTTTCTCATCAAGTTGGGAAGATCATAGTTTAAATACCAAGTAGTGGCACAGCTCTAGAAACTCATTATTGCTGTCTCTGTCCTAATTTTCACACAGGAAAGAGCTGTCATGGTTTGACAGCTGATAAAATGCCTTACTTTTAAGAAAGATTTTGATGGCATACACGTTTTTCAACCATTTTTTTTTTTTTTGCTGATAATCTCCCAAACTATGCAGGTAACAAGGAGTTATTCAATTTATTATTAATAATGTGGGATGATGGGATCGAGCACAGAGAAACTGATCTGGCTGCTTATGCAATGTTATGCTTGCATGTTTAAGTAAAATAACTTAGTTTTAATGAGAGAAAGTATGAGACTGACTCTTTTATCTAATGCTATTCTGTACTTGGATTATATATTTGCCTTTACTAGAACCTAATGACAGATCTGAATGCATCCAATTATGGGAAAATAGATGTCCAGTAACAAAAAATACCATTATAAAAATGAGATAGCAACATTGTTGTACTCTCTTATCAATTTTCCATGCCAAAAAATAACTATAGTCTAGAAACTACCCTAGCTACATTCTAAGAAGTGCTAATAGTTGTAAATAAAAATATAAATGTCAAAGTGCTTTGACATTCTGAGTCTAACACAAAAATGTGTGTGCCCAGCACCAGCTAGTGAGAAGTAAAGCCTGGCCCAAGTCTTGAGAAGCAGGGACAGAGGAAAAGGGATGACAAAATAGGAATTGCATTTTATTTTTCCTAGTTTTATGAATTGTTTTATATAAACAGCTTCCTCCTGTTATGATAATAGGGGCTTGATAAAATGGTGAATGGAAGTTTACTCTGTGAGGCTGTAATAGAGGACTTAATAAAGGAGGAAGAATATGAATTGGTTCAGGAGGATGGGTTCAATTTCACCAAGTTTATACAGAACAGAATCACAGCTCTATTCGAGAGGAAGCTAGAAAGAACTCGGAGTTCATTTAGTTCTCCTTCTTCATTTTTATTGAAGATTAAATTGAAGGACCAAGATATAATGGGACAGAACTAATATTTCATGAAGATGTTGGGTAGAGTTTTGGAACCACAAAACTATTTGTGGGTTGATCATTTTTCTGTTATGTAATGTTATACCCCTGCTAGTGAAGAAAGGATGCTGATAGTTTTCTTCCTCTAAACATTTCACTAATGACTATCTACTGCTTTGCTAAGAAAACCTGCATGTCCATCCCTCTGTCCACTCCTACTCTATGAGACTGGAGGGAACTCCTAATAAGCGGAAATTACTTTACCATTAAAGCAACTTTTTCAGCCAAAACCTGTTTGGCTCAGTGGATAGAGCTTCGGCCTGTGGACTGAAAGGTCCCAGGTTCAATTCCAGTCGGGGGCATGTACCTTGCTTGCTTGCGGGCACATCTCCACTGTGGGGCATGCAGGAGGCGGCTGATCGATGTCTCTCTCTCATCGATGTTTCTAACTTTCTATCCCTCTCCTTTCCTCTCTGTGAAAAAATCAATAAAATATATTTTTAAAGCAACTTTTTCAAAAGAAACATCTAATACAGTTTTGCCAGGAAGACCTCTTGGAGTAGCTTTTGGTAAAGCTTTTATCCCTTATTAACAAAGAAACAAAAAAATATGGTTTATCAGTCAAGGTTCATCAGATAAATAGACTAGCAATATCCTATGTAATAAAATCATAATATGCAAATGGACCAAACAGTGGAATGACCTGTGGGCGAGGAGCAAGGCTGGTGAGCAGGCAGTGCCAGGCCGGCCATCCAAGGCTCGTGCCAGTGGGCAGAGGGAAGGGGTGGTGATCAGGGGGCTTCGGTGACCAGCGGTGCTGCAGAGGTGATGGGGGGAGGAGCGGGGCACAGGACCTGTGGCTTGCTGCTGACTCCATCCCCTGATCAGCCTGCCTGGTTGCCTCCCATAAAGGGAGGCCAGACTGTGACATAGAACATCCCTTGAGGGCACCCACACTGCCAGAGGGCACAGGCCAGGATGAGGGACCCACCTCAGTGCACAAATTTCTGTGTACTGGGCCCCTAGTACATATATAAGAAAAGACTATAGAGAATCAGTTCATATAATTGTGGACTGCTCAGGCAGATGCAAAATCCATAGGGCAGGCTCTCAGAAAGGGTAGGCTGGAAACTCCCAAGCTGGGGCTTATGTTATAGTCCAGAGGAGAAATTTCTTCTTCACAAGTAATATTCAGGTCTGTTCCTAAAGAATTTCAGTTGATTAAATGAGTCCCATTCAGGTTATTCAGAATAATTTTCTTTTTGGAGGTACCTGAGTGTAGATGATAACTACATGTAAAAAATATCTGCATAGTAATACTTGGATTAGTGTTTAATTATAAAACGGGGTATTATAGTCTACCCTAATTGACACATAAAACTGATTATCACCCATGGGGGAAGAAAGACCTTCTTTTTCTGATGGCAGTCTCCCTACAATGCCTACAACTTTATAAACCATCCTGTAACCATGAATTGGATTACACTGACACCCTGGAGATGTCAGAAAAGAAACATGAAAAAAATATATATGGATCTTTTATGACATTGTTAGGCCACTGATTTAATTAACCCTGGAGCCATTTTCATAAAATGATAAATCTTTTCTCTTAAGCAAGTGAATCATAATTCAGGGTTGTTTGCAGCTAAGACCATCCTGTTATACCTCACTCTGGGTCATCCACTACCATAATCTCAAAAAAGGTATTAAAATAGAAACACATGTAAAATCATTGTTTTTATATATTAAGATTATCTTTTTAAATGAACTTTATCCACAACTATACCAGGGAAATGAATGTAAACTTTGTCTAATTTAAAAAGTCCATCTAACTTCCGAGTCTTACTTGGTTTAATTGTAAGAATAACAGAATGCTTTGCAGTCAGTTGTTTGATTAATGAGCAATGATTTGAGGTCTCTCATTAAATAGAATATTTGCCTTTAGGGATAGTTTAATTAGCTAAATCCAAAAGCCCTCCTGTTAGCATGTGGGCTGATTTTGAAATTAAAGTGAAGTTAAAATGAGTGTTAATCAGAAGTTAATGTAAGGAGTGACGTCAGAGGAATGGTGGCATGAGAGACCTATTTGGACTCTGCCCTTGAAGTGTCAACTATTTGAACAGCTATATCCCAACAAAGGATTCTCTGCTGGATGCACAAATGTGTCTGAGAGATCCATGCATTGAAATATCTAAAGGTGGGCAAGTAGGACCAAACTGGGAAGCCAGAAGGGAGAAGATATCAGAGAAGTCACAGATGCAGCCCAGTGGCTCAGTGCTTGCTGTGAAGTTCACTCCAGAGAGGGGAGGAATCAGACTATGGTTGTCACTCCCTTCGGCTGGTAGAACAATGTGACTTAGTGAGCCTTCCTGCAGGAGTGGGCAGTATGAGCTGCCGCTGAGCCCAGTGACGTAGACTAGAACAAAACACAGAGGTGCGGCCGTAATTCTCTGCCAATCAACATTCCAGAAACCATATGCTGCCTTCAGGAGACACATATAAGCTGCAAAGACAAAGACAGCCTCAAAGTGAAAATGTAGAAAACAATTCTCCAAACAAATAGCATCCTCAGAAAAGCAGGTGTAGCCATACTTATATCTGACAAAATAGATTTCAAGATAACAAAATGTAAGAAGTTACAAAGATGAAAATTTTATAATGATAAAGGAGACACTACATCCAGAAGATATAACACTTCTCAGTATATATGCACTCAGTTATTGAGCACCAAAATATATAAAGCAACTACTACTAGGACTAAAGAAAGAAACTGACAAAAATACAATCATAGTAGGGGACCTAAATATTCCATTGACAGCTCGAGATAGATCATCCAAACAGAAAGTCAATAAATGATTGAACAGAACTATATCAAACTAAAAAGCTTCTGCACAGCAAAAGAAACCTCCAACAAAATAAAAAGGCAACCAACTGAATGGAAGAAGATATTTGCAAACATCAACCCTGAAAAGTGGTCAATATACAAAATATATAATTAACTCATGCAAACAAACACACAATCCGATTAAAAAATGAGCAGAGCAGAGTGGCTCAGTTGGTTGGAGTAGTCCTCCCATGAACCAAAGGGTTGGAGCACAGGCCTGGGTTGTGGGTTCAATCTCTAGTCAGGACTCTTACGGGAGGGAACTTATGGATGTTTCTCTATATTTCTCTCTAAAAATCAATTTAAAAATATATATGTGGCCCTAATAGGTTTGGCTCAGTGGATAGAGCATTGACCTGTGGATTGAAGGGTCCCAGGTTTGATTCTAGTCAAGGGCATGTACCTTGGTTGCAGGGACATCTCCAGTAGAAAGTGCGTAGGGGGCAGTTGAATCAATCTCTCTCTCTCATTGATGTTTCTAACTCTCTATCCATCTCCCTCTTCATTCATCTCTGTAAAAAATATCAATAAAGTATATTTAAAAAAATAAAAATATATACTTGGGTGTGAATTAAAAAAGAAAAAAAATGGACAGAGAAACTATATATACACTTCTCCCAAGAAGAAATACAATGGCCAACAGATATGTGAAAAGATACCCAATTTCACTAGCTATTAGGGAAGTGCAAATCAAAACTACAATAAGATACCACCTCACACCTGTTAGAATAGCTATTAACAATAAGACAAGTAATAACAAGTGTTATGGTGTGGAGAAAATGGAACCCTCACTCATTGCTATTGAGAATATAAATTGATGCAGCCACTGTAGAAAGCAAAATAAAAGTTCCTAAAAAATTAAGAATGGAGTTTTCATATGACTTAGCAATCTCTTTTCTGGGTATCTATCCCCAAATTTTGAACATTCATTCACAATGTTATGTGCACCCCTATGTTCATTGCAGCGTTATTCATGGTGGCCAAGACATGGACACAAAAGTGTCCTTTAATGGATGATTGGATAAAGAACATATGGTACAGAGTATGTATATACAATGGAATACTAGTACGGCATGAGAGAAATTATATATTGCTATTTGCAACAACATAGGTAGTCTTTGAGACTTTTAGGCTAATCACCAGAAGTTAGAAAAAGCTAAGAACCATATAATTTCACTCAAATCCTAGATAATAAAAGGGTAATATGCAAATTGACTCAAAGGTGGAATGACCTAGAAGGACCGGTCACTATGATGTACATGACCACCAGGGAGCAGATGCTCAATGCAGGAGCTGCCACTTGGTGGTCACTGTGCTTCCACAGGGGGAGCTCCACCCAGCCACAAGCCCGGCTGACAGCTGTGAACACAGCAGCAGTGGCAGGAGCCTCTCCTGCCTCCTCAGCAATTCTAAGGATGTCTGATTTCAGCTTAGACCCACTCTGTGGGAACAGGCCTAAGCCATCAGTTGGACATCCCCCGAGGGCTCCCAGACTTCCAGAGGGATGTCTGACTGCCAGCTTAGGCCTGATCCCCTGGGGAGTGGGCCTAAGCCAGCAGGTGGACATCCCCTGAGGGGTTCCAGACTGCTAGAGGTTGCAGGCCAGGCTGAGGGGATCCCTCCCCTGAGTGTACAAATTTTTGTGCACTTGGTCTCTAGTATGGAATATAAAACTGAAACTCATAAACACAGACAATAGTATAATGGTTATTAGATTGAAGGGGATGGAGGCTAGTAAAGGGTAAATGGGGTAAAATATATGGATATGGAAGATTAGACTTTGGGTTGTGGGTACATAACATAATATACATATCATATATCATAGGGATGCACACTTGAAACCTACATAATATTATTAACTAACTGATATCACCCCAATAAATATAATTAAAATACAATTTTAAAAAATGTGAATGTGGAAAGAGTTGAGTATTTCCTGTTACGAATAACCTCATAGCTTTCACTGTTGGTAATGGTTTTCCCTAAAAAGAAGTAAGAATCTTCTGGACATCAGAAGACTGGCTACCCGCAGCCCTGAGGGTAGACAAAAATAATGATACAGGGTCATGGGATGGCTCAAATATATATATATATATATATGGCATATCAGAATTGGTAATATCTTCTAGGCAAGTTCCCAGACCGTCAGAAGAATTATTTAAAAAGTTTACACAAAGTTTAAGTAGTAGTTGTCTCTGGATATGTAGAAATTTGGATTACTTTCTATTTTCTTCTTTTAACTTTTCCATATTTTCTGTATTATTAATTGCAATTGTAATGTGTAAATTTTATCTAAGTAAAATTTATAATGGAAACTTTTAATGACTGTGGTGGTGATTTTCCAAACAGAACCACTTCAACAAATCACTATCAATAACAGCTCAGATACTGGGGTCAGATAGATCTAGGTAGCAATTTTAAGTCTATTCCTTATGAGTTCAGTCACTTTGTGCTGTACTTCCCTATATGTAGTTTTGTCATTTATAAAATGGATAATAATGATATCTTGCTCATACTGAGTGAGACAATGAGATGATATGGGATCTAGTGAATAGTGGACATTTTTAAAAGTTGAAATATAATTGACATATCAAATTGTGTGAGTTTAAGGTTACAAATGTTGATCTGACACATTTATATATTCCAAAATAATTATCATTGTGGTGTTAGCTAATACTTCTATTATCCTATTTAATAAAAGGCTAATATGCAAATCAACTGAACAATGGACAGACCAGTCACTATGATGTGCACTGACCACCAAGGGGCAGACACTTAATGCAGGATCTGCCCCCTGGTGCTCAGTGCACTCCCAGAGCAGGAGCACTGCTCAGCCAGAAGCCAAGCTCAAGGCTTGCAAGCACAGTGGCAGGGGCAGGAGCCTCTCCCACTTCTGTAGCAATCAGACATCCACTAAGGACTTCTGGACTGGAGAGGATACAGGCCCGGCTGAGGGACCTTCCCAAGTGCATGAATTTTGTGCACTGGGCCTCTAGTGTCATATAATTTTTGTGGTGATAACATTTAAGATCTAGTCTCCTGGTAACTTTGAAGTTTATAATACATTATTGTGATTAAAACTGCTGAGTTGTACATTGGATCTCCAAAAGTTATTCATCTTCTAACTGCAAATTTGTACCCTGGACCACCACCTTCCCAAGTCTACCACACCCCAGCCCCAGATAACTAACATTCTCCTCTGGCTTTTCCAAATTTCACACATAAGTGATAGCTTATAGTATTTTTTTTTCTCTAACTTACATCACTTAATATAATGCTCTCAAGATCCATCCATGTTATCAAAAATAGCAGGATTTCTTTCTTTTTCATATATAAATAATATTCCATTCATCACTTTTAACACATCTTTATCTATTTATCTGTTGATAGACACTTGGTTGTTTCCCTGTCTTGGCTAGTGTTAATACTAGCAATGCTACAGGAGTTCAGATATGTCTCTAAGATCCTGTTTTTACTTTCTTTGGGAATATAATGAGAAATTGAATTACGGGATCGTATGGTAGTTCTATTTTTATTTCCCCGAGGAACCTCCATACTGCTTTTCAAACTGGCTGTACCAATTTACGTTCCCACCAAAGTGAACAAGGTTCTCTTTTCTGCCCATCCTTATCAATACTTGTTCTCTCTTGCCTTCTTGATGAATGGCCAGTCTAACAAATGTGAGGTGATACCTTATTGTGGATTTGATTTGCATTTCTCTGGTGATTAATAACATTAGACATCTTGTAGCTATTGTTAATGTTTTTTTTTTATGTCATAATGACATTGAGGAAGAATAAACTATCACTTCCATAAAAAACTGATTAAAACCAAACCTTTAAACATTGGAGCAGAGCATCAATGTAGCTGGTTTCTGGGGGCACCAAAAGACTCGTATAACACACCTGAGATCCTTTATCTATTTGATGCATAACCCTAATTACTATTAGAAATATAATCGCAAGCCCCCAGTTCCCTGATTGGGATTTATATTGAGGAAACTTTCATCTCTAAGCTTTAGCTTAATAATTTTCACAAGCTTAATGGTCACTAATCTTAGATCCTTTGAACATTTAAAGTCTTTGTGTCTACATGTTTGACCTGGTGAATAAGAAATGAAGTGCAATAACTCTGAAAGGAGGATAAAATTAAATCTAAGAAATAATAGATATACAAATATTTATTGAGTAGGTACCATACAGCAGTCTCTCTCCTACCACAATGGTATGAAACTATTTCCTCACTACTGTTATAGGCAGAGTCACTATGACTGGAACCATAGAAACTGGCACAATAATTTTAGGTCTCTTCCCAAAATGACACTCCTGACACTCATGCTTGGTGTTTAGTTGTTCTTCTGCAGCAGAGATAGCAGTTTTCCTACTGCCGTAGAAGAAATAGAATTGCACTCATGTTTCACAGTCTGCATAGCTGACTTCGGTGATTTCATTTTGATGCCAGGTGTGGGAATTGGCTGTCAAGTTGCACTGACTTGAGGCCACTGACTACTAAGCATTCACAGAAGTATCCAACCATGTCCCTGCCCTGATTAGATTTTGACTTTCATGGAATGTATATGTACATAAATTATGATGCAATAAAAGTGTAAAATGTGTTGTGACAATGTGCCTTAGAAACAAGGGAGATTTTTTTCAGACAACTTGCTGGCTAAATCTTCATAATTTTGATTAAGTTGTTTGGTTTATTTTAGGCTCTTTGTTTGTTTCTATAATAGGTACAATGAGGCCAAAGTCTTGAGGCTGTGAAGCTGAAATAAAGAATAAGAGCCCTTAACATGCAGTGGAGCATCTGAGAGGCAGAAAAAAAAATGTTGACTTTCTTCCCCTCCTGAATTACTTTCATTACTTCATACACTGTGCATATAGATACAAATACACAGTACATACACCCACATACCCACAGGCGTATTGGCCCATGTTTTATATATTTTAGGGCTTTTTGTGTGGTTATTTCACAATTTTCCAAACAAAAGTTCTCAGATCTTAAGAATACCAAAATGAAAAACAGGGGGGTGAGGACATGAGGCAGGGTAGGGGGGCGGGTAATAGAGAAATAAGGACACATATGTAACACCATAATCAATAAAAAATTTAAAATAAAACATTAGGAACAACTAAAAAAAAGAATAGATAGTAGTTTGTTAGTTCAAAGCCCATATATTTGACTAGAAAAAAAATGAATCTACTATTTTTGTAGGTCAAAAAATGTTAAATATGGGCAGTTTTACATGCTTCAACCTAATATATTACTACTGGACTGTAATATACTACATCGTAGTGCCTCTGATTTCTGCATATTGAGGAAGCTATGAGGCAGAGAAAGGATATGCTGGTCTCTGTGAAGAATGGACAAGTTCTAGAGAGCAGTTGGAAAGGAAGTCCTTGGAAAGGTCAGATAAAGTTCTAGCCAGAAACACTAGTTAGAATGGATCAGGCGAAATACAGCATGTCTGATGTTTCTAGTGCCAGTTAGAGGCAAAAATCTAACCTCCCTGCTCAGCTAATGCATTCCAATTTCACAGAAGAAAATGACTTGATGCTTACTGATAGCTGCTTTAATTACTTGTATTCCTTACGGCCTATTTGCAATATATATATATATATATATGTATATATATATATATATATATATATATATATATATATATATATATATATATATATATATATATATATTAGACAGTAGAAAGTCACACTGATTTTTTTTCTCATGAATAAACTTTTGTCCTACTAGGACAAGTATTATATGAAGAGGTTCTCATTCAGTCCAATGCTTCATTTCAATCAAGTTGCCCATTGCAGTTTCCATTAAATACGGTGTGTTCAAGCATCAGTAGAGGGTTATTTCCTGAATGCATTCTGTTGCCAACCGAATTATACCTGTGGCTTTTGTTTGGTGCAAAACCTGAATTCCCTGATGCATTGATACAAATGATAACAAGCTTAAATACCATGTCTGACACTGAAAGTTAATGAGGACAACTGTCAGAGAAACAGTGTTTCTGTACT
The DNA here is from genome assembly GCA_004026805.1 of Lasiurus borealis. Lineage (NCBI taxonomy): Eukaryota > Metazoa > Chordata > Mammalia > Chiroptera > Vespertilionidae > Lasiurus > Lasiurus borealis. The sequence continues at coordinate 113,313 of PVJN01000720.1, forward strand.
GAGCATGTGCTGTACTAGAGTCCATATTACAAAGGCTTTGCTTGCAAAAAATCTAGAGCCAGATCTAGTTTGATGATGACTAATTTTTGACTTGGGACATTTCTTTTACTCCATCATGTCCTAATTTCTTCCTCTACAAAATAGATACAGTATTGGAATACAGTGGTACCTTGAGATACGAGTGCCCTAACATAAGAGATTTTTGAGATACGAGCAACATTTGAGATAGGAGTAATCACACGGATCGGCCATCTGGACACAACCCACCAGTTTACCTCGATTGGAGCGTCTCATAGTTTACCACGCCTCAAGGTTACAGAACGAATTAAACTCGTATCTCGAGGTACCACTGCATGTAGTCAATGAGTTTTGTTTGTTTGCTTCTGTTTTTACAATGTGACCATATTCCTAATACTGTGTACAAACGGTAGAGCAAGTTCCACATGCTTGTTTTAGTTCAACAAATAGCCATAAGGAAGTGGCCATGTGTCAGGCATTAAGCCATCCTCTGGAGATACACAGATGAATAAAGCAGGGGCTCCCTCTCCTCTTGAAATCTTTATAGTCTAGTAAGGAAAACATTAAGACATAATTTCACTTCAATGTGTCAAGGGCTGGTCCAAAAGGCAATATTTGTTGAGCCTTTCTCTATGTGTTGGGCCATCTGTTCTATTTGCATAAGATCATGCAGTCTTCACTACAACTTAATGATTTAACTATCATTTAAACTTCATTAGGATCAGAATCGGGTATGTTGGCAAGGTTAAAGTAACTTCCCAAAGTGGTAGAGAAAGAACTGGAAGCCTTATGCATTTTCTTCAGAGCCCCAGTTATAATCACCATAATCCTAGGATCGATGGGTGAGCTGTCTGCTATTACAAATGTAGCTCATTTCACACATCCTTTAGGTTGTCCTGTCTAGGAAGTATTAGTGGAAAAGACAATGGACTTTAATAGTAGAGGATGAAAAGAGATCACTTAGACAATATTTTTTAAAAAAGAAACTTATAAACTTGGGCAAATTTTAGTAAAAACTCAGGAATTTTAAAGAATAGGGTACCTTTGAAGAATTCCAATAATTATTGTTGTTGCTGTTATTGTTAGAGCATCTTTTGTGAAAGAGGAGCTGGTACTAAAGGGAGAGAGAAACAGACTCCATACTGTGGAGGTTCCTGTAAGCTGTACTATAGAATTTATCTTTGCTCAAAAGATGATGAGAGACCACTGACGTGTTATAAACTAGGAAGTGATGTGGGCAGACTTTCCTTTAAAATACGGCATCCTTAGGGCAGAGAATCAGAAAAAAAGGGACGGGAGCATCACAATACTTTAAGTAATAGACAATAAAGTCACTTAGTGTAGTCCATGTAAATAAGGATGATGAGGAATTAAAAAGTGAGAAATATTAAAGATGTAAGTAACATCAATAGGACTTGATAATTTATTGGATGAATGGTGAGATGCTATTTACAAGTCCTACATTCCTTCTTTGGGTGACCTAAACAAACTCTGTGATGATATCATTCATTGGGATACAAACATGAAGGGTGGGAACCATTTCTATGAGCACTGTGACTGCCAAGCCAAAATCTAGCAAATGAACAGAGTAGATATCCTACTTGGAAAATGCTACATTCAATATGGAAATATCAAATATAGCCATTAATTCCTATTCATACAAATCCCTATTTGTAAATATTTGTTACAAATAAACCATCCAGTGCCAAGAGCTTCTATAATAAGCTTTATGCCTCATTTTTGGTATTTATCAAATTATATTTTGATAAAAATCAAGGTTATTTGTATAACATTACCTTATTTTTCCCCACTAGACATTGGACTTCTTAAGAGTATTTACCATCCTACTGATTTCTTTTTTGTCTTAAAAGGATTTGAACCCTTGGAACAGAGCAATATCCCAATAATTTATTTGTTTGTATTGGTTGAAATGGAAAAATCATCCAGATGAAGCACTAAACTTTTTTTTTAATGAATCATTGAATGTTTGGTTTTGTATGTATAAGTTTGAGTTAAAAAAAACACTTGAATTTTGTTTAAATATCATCAATGTCTCCCCTGTTTTGCTATCACCAATCAGCTGGGGATTTTAGGAGAAAAATTAAGCCTGTATCCTTAATGCTATCTTTTCCATCAGCCTCATTCTTTATCAGTTAGCCTCCCATCTGCTTGATTATCTGCACTGGCATCAATATGTGAGGAAATCTTGCTTGTTGGAGCAGAAACCCTGGGCTTACACAGCGACCACAGAAAATAGTTATTTTTCTTTCTTTCTATGAATGGACAGGGTCCGAGAATTTAAATAGCATGTTTAAATTCAAAGGGGCAAAATCTAAACTAAAACAGTGATCTTTAATTCACTATCCCATCAATACATTTACATATTTTCTTATTTATTGCTTATGTCAACTTCTAGAGATACATCAGTCAAGTGCCATTGTCATCATTTTGGCAATTAGAAAATCACAGCTTAGAGGCATTAAGTGTACCTGTTTTGGTTCTGAGTTAATATTGTATTACTTTATTTGTGAAAATCACCTTTCAATGGAGACTGAATTTATCTGTACTTGTGCACAATTATAATTATTATTTTCTCCTAACCCATCATATTTACCTTGTAGCATTAATTTTAGCTCTGTATTATCCCTACATACTCTTACAAATAAACACACTGGAGGAAAGGTTGTCACTAGCTTTCCTTTTTGATATATTTTCTCTTCCTCTGTGTTACACTCCAGTATTCTAGAGCCCACTTCTTAGCAACTGAAAAAGGTTCATTTGTTCACACATTGATTTTTTTCTCATTTCGTGATATCAACTACTAAACTAAGTGCTAATGTTAATTAAAAATTCCAAGCAGTAAAATATCTAGGGAGTAAAAATAACATTCACAGATAAAATAACACACTGTGATAAGTGCAATAATGAAATAAACATAGGTGCAAAGGAAGCAAAGAGGAGTAAGCTATTAACTTTGCCTGGAAAAAAAAAGAACATTCTTAGACAAACGTCAATTATTATATTTGAATGCTCACTTTGAATTTAGGTGTTTGGCTGACTCAGGTAAGAAAGGACCCGGTTTCAAGATATCAAGAAAAAGGGCATCCTCCCTGTAAACGGTGTACCATTTGCTTTGTTATACACATAAATTCTCATCTAACAAGCCAATCATCCTGTGTCAGTTCAGCAATAAAATCTCTATGAGACAACAGAAAGGAAGGTTGCACTAAATGTTCCAGGACATTAGTCACTTATTACTTGTGCCTGCTGTTTACACCAAAATATCGCTTAGATCAAAGTGAGCCTTTGTTTGAATATGTTCAGTAATTAAGCAGAGCAAAGTGATGGAAGTGAACCTTATGCTATCAGTGAAACAGTACGCAAGCAGCTCAGTACTCTCAGAAGAGGTAAAAGGAGAAAGACTCATGCTGTTTTCAGATATTCATTGTAACAGATTGGATCCTTTATCTTAACTAGGGTTCTGAGCCATTCAGAAACACCTATGTTCTTTTGGCTCAAGAGTGTACTCTCCTTGTCAGTACTTTCATATTCCTAGTAAACAAACATGGGACTTATACCTATTACTTGCGTGCAATCTCAATTCACGAACATGGGTACAATTTCTCACAGTTTGCAGTAATCAGGCAGTTATGGAGAAGCAACACCGGTTTAGCTTTGTGTGAAGCAACTTTCACAAACAACAGGTGCTTGTCTTTCAGCAAAATAGTGGTGTGCGCTAGCAACCATGATTACATTTTAAATTTAAAAATATGTATTTACAGACTTCTTTATTTGCCCACAGAAAGTAATTAAGGCTGAGACAACTTTTACATAATTTATAAATTGCATGTATCAAGAGAGGGAGTGTAAATTTTTGCAGGTGATGCCACAGGACAAGTGATGAATTGGAATGAGCATGAGCTAATGGGTCAGATCACCTGCATTTGGGTTCTCACTTCCATTTGCTTGTTGTAAGTACAGTCCTGAAGGACTTAACGTGCTTAGTCTTATTGTTCTCAGGTTGCAGAATGAGTTAATAGCTAAGATCCCAAATTATTAGCTTTTATGGGATTCAATTAGATAACAAATACACAGCCATGAGCCACTGAATGATGCGGATATATTCTGAGAAATTCATCATTAGGTGATTCTGTCACTGTGCAAACAACATAGAGTGCATTTGCATAAACCTAGATGGTATAGCCTACAACATACCTAGCAGCTATATAATATAGCCTGTGGCTCTTAGAATACAAGCCTTACAGCATTTTACTGTACACAACAACACCAGAGTAAATCAAGCATAGGCTATAATGATGCAACCAAGAGATATGGCAAACAGGAGGTGTTGGAGGTTGCTGCACAGTTTTAGAGCAAACTCTTTTATTGTAAGGAGAAAGAGTACAATAAAATAATAGTAAAAGTATAGAATAGTAAATACATAAGCCAGTAATGTAGTCATCTTTTATCACTATCAAGTGCTATGTACTGTACATAATTGTATGTGCTATAATGTTATATGAGTGGCAGCACAGTAGGATTGTTTACACCAGCATCACCACAAACACTTGAGTAATCCATTGTACACCAATGTTTTCAGTTCTATTATAATCCTATGGGACCACTCCGCAATGGAAATATCCTAGCTCTATTATAATCTTACTAGCAATTCGGTGCACAAAATTCATGCATATTAAAAGGGGATTAATTAGAGGAAATATTTTCATATTGCTATTTGCCATTGCAGAAGTGTCAGAGATGAAAGAAAATTAGTAAAATGGATATGAAAATATTCCTCCTGTCAGAGTCTTGGGTGCACCATGGGAACCAGAGTCAAGTCCCGGCCTTCCCATGTGTGCCTCAAAATTGCGTGAGACCCAGACTTGGCTGGCCCCACCCCTGTCAAGCCCTGCTGGGGTGGGCCGTGGCCCCACGTCTCCCAGCCTGGCCCTGGGGCAGAGGGAGTGGCCTGAGGTCCTCTGGGAAGCCACACTGGACATGGGATGCAGCCTCCAGTCCTCTGGCTCAGTGCCAAGGTAGGGGACATGGCCTGAGATCCCCCAGCCTGGCACCAAGTGGGGGGTACTGCCTGAGGTCTCTGGGCAAGTCCCACCAGGCGGGAGGGCACAGCCTCAGGTCCCCTGCCCTGGCTCAGCGCCATGCAGCCTCAGGTCCCTGCTGATTGCTCATTAAGACTCATTATGGGAATTCAGCCTCCACTGTGGGCACAGCCATCTTGTGTTATGGGATCTCTGCCTCCCCTGTAGGTGCAGCCATCTTGTTATGGTGTGATGGTCAACTTGCATATTCCCTCTTTATTAGATTGGATGGGACTACCACTGTGTTCACTGTCTACCATTGACTGAAATTATGCAGGGCACGAATGCACAATCTGTGCACATAGGAAGCATTCAAGAGATATCATCCAGGAGTTTAAAGAAATCAGTAACCATGATGTCCCAGGCCTATACCCAACACATCAGCTACAGATACTACAGGGCAATAAACACTACAGCCGCTCTGTTGTTCGAGGACCATTCTCCTTGCCCAAGGCCACCACCACAGGTTCATAATTCCATCTTCACATCCTACAAAAAGGATTTTACTTGATGGAATCTATGACAAATATGGACCCCTGTTGTCTGGTAAATGTAGCTTTGCAAATAACATAGTGCAGCAGAGAACCCAAAAGGGAAACAGAATTAGTGTTTAATGAGCCAATCTTCAGTGTCTTCCACGTTATTTATAATTGATTTTTGTATCCTGGGAGAAAACAATAAATGCAAGTAAAAGTCATTATCTTACCGTGGTGAAAAGGTGTGAAATAATATAAACAAAAAACAAATGCATTTGGTTAAATAATTCATATTTCATCCCCTTAGTAGGAAGTAATATTCAGCCAATTAAAATGATGCTGGTGAAGATTATTTAATAGCATGCTGAGATGTGTAATTCATGTGAATTGCATTTGTTGCTTTTGTAAAAAAAAATCACTAAAAATACCAAAATTAGTTTAAAATTTTTATAGGTCAGAGGACATCAGAATCCACAGACCCTCTCTGAGAAATGAGGGACTGAAAGCAGAGACCCGTGGTGCCTGCAATGGGGAAGGCATGCTGGTGACTGTCTGACCTATGGCATAACCATGATCATCCACCATGTTTTTTTGCGCAAAGTACCATCAGTGATTTTTTTTTTTATTGTTTTCATGTGTACCATCACCCTGCATGGGAGAAACTTCTGGCCCTGCCCTGCTCACAGCATAAAGGGACTTCTCTTTTATTCAGGTCCGACAGTGGCTCACAAGCCCAATGTGATGGATCTCATCTTCCCTCTCTTGTGTCACTTCTTGTGGACTATATACGGGTGGGACTTCCTGATTTAGAATCATAGCGTAAGGCCTGCCCAGACAGAGTGCCCTGTGGCTGCCAGCACTGAAGAGGAAACAAGATACCAAGGTTCCAAGAGCACACAGCAGGCAAGAACGGAAGCAGGACTGGACCCAACTCTGCTAGGCCTGCAGGATGGCTGCAGGGGCAGGGTATATGGTCCGAGGAGCCCAGTTAGGGTGACCAGATGACTGACCTCAGAGCCACTAGCAGAAAGAAAAAAGAAAAAGTCATTATTTGGAAGCAAGAATTAAAACTTTCTTTTCATAAAGAATTTGTTCTTATTTGTGGAAACTCAAAGAATCTTAAAAAACAAAAACAAATATAACTAACAAGTGAATTATGAAGATCACAACAATTAAACTCAACATATAATATTGCCAAACTTGTTTTGGATATGTACTGTAACTCTGTAAGCTCCTAGAAACAGCCGTGCAGAGTTGACAGTTCATATAATTCCAAGTTTTAAATCATGGACAATAGTAACCTGGGCAATGCAATATATAAAAATATTCACACATATACTTTAGGAAGTAGCACTATAATGTTAAGGACATACAGACTATGATAATGACCCACAATTGGCAGTACTTTGGTAAATTAAAGAAATATGTGAATTTTATTCTATTTTAAATAAATACATTTATTCTTTGGGAGACCTCTAAGAGATTATAAAATTCATAAGATAACAATCCTCATAAACATTTAGAGCCTCAAAAGAAAAAAAAAAGGAAAGAAAGAAACCAGAAAGCTAAAACTGATTTTAATCTAGATTGATTTTAACTAAGGCTAAACCTGCTTAAATGAGATTAAACCACTTTCCTCCATTTCATTTGTAAGATTCCAAACGTTTATATTCTAGGAGTCACCCTTACAGGGTTATTTATAAATTGTTACAGCTGCAAAAAGAAGTTTAAAAAAAAAGTGCTCTAAATAACATTATTTACAAAGAAGGAAAAGCACTGGACAGGAAGGAGACTGTCTCAACCACTGTAATCACCACCTCAGGTGTACAGCCTCACAGAATTATCTCTGATCAACACAGAAAACATCTGAGGTAGCTGTTATAGGCACAGCAATGGACCCTCAAAGATGCACTGGATCCTGTGAATCCTGTGCATTCCCTTACACAACAAAGGGACTTAGAAAATGTGATCAGTCCAGGCCCTTGAGTTGAAGAAAATCCTGGGTTATGTGGGTTAATCAATCTAAACTTGTGTCTGTGAAAGTGGAGAGCTTTTCCTGGATGTTGTCAGAGGAAATGCACATGTGGGAGAATTGTCGGAGAGGTGCAGCATCACTGGATTTGAGATGAAGGGAGGCAGATACGCCCTAAGGAATGTGAGAAGCCTTTGAACTCTGGAAAAAGCAGGAAACAAATTCTCTCCTAGAGCATCTAACAGCCCTTGGAACACCTTGGTTTTAGCCCAGTGAAATCTGTGTCACACTTTTAACCTATCAAACTGTAGGAATGAATTTGGGACATTTTAAGCCACTAAATTGGTGGTAATTTGTAACAGTTGCCTTAGAAAACTGAAACAGTAGATGTGATCAGAAGCTTTTACAGATGAATAGTTTGGGCATTTAAAGTTTGAGTAACTTACCCTATACATAGTTCATAAGTGGCAGAATAGGATCATAAATATATTAGAAAGAACAGGAAAAATGCACAATTCCCAAATAGAGATCTCAACATAGTATCCCGGTGACAGGCCACAGGTATTCTTTTTAAATGTGGTTTAGTGCCCCTGAAAACTGCACTAAAAATTTTAACATTTCTTCTGGTCTAGATCCTATCATTCTGATTGTTTTATAATCTAGGATGGAGATTAACATATTACATCTTCCTTTTATAAATAACACTAGAGGCCTAGTGCACAAATTCAAGCATGGGTGGGGGTCCCTTGGCCTGGCTGGCAATCGGGGCAGATTGGGACAATGGGAAGTTGGCCAGGGGGCAGGGCAGTGGGAAGTTAGCAGACCAGCCAGAGGGAAGGGGCCACGGGAGGTTGGCTGTGGGGATGCACTGACCATCAGGGGGCAGCTCTCACCGACATGAGTTATAATTTCCAATTTGTTGTACACCACAGTCAGGCTTCAGCTTCAGGGGAAGGCGGAAGAGAGGGATGGGCAGCTCGCTGGAGGAGCCTGGGTGAGGTGTCAGTTAGTGGGGGGTACAGGAGGCCCTGGGGGTTGCAGGGGACTCTGGCAGCAGGCACATGGAGCAGCCGGCCCTATCATCACTATGGATGCCACCATCTTGTGATGGTATGATGGTCAATTTGCATATTACCTCTTTATAATATAGGACTAGAGGTCCAACACACAAAACTTGTGCACAGGTAAGGTCCCTAGGCCTGGCCTGCAACCAGGGCCGATTTTCTCTGACTTCCGGCAGCTGGCCCTACCCCCCACCAATGCCACCAGTTGCCCTTGTGTGTGGGGTCACTGGCAGGGTGATCTGGGCCCAGCGCCACTCACCCCCAATTCCTGGTTCCCCATTGGGTAATTGGAGCCTGCAGGCCAGGAGGAGAAACCAAGAGGTTGGCCATTCCTGCCTGCTTGCTAGCCTCAATCTCTGCTGCCATTGGTAGCCCTCTGTGTGTAGGGCAACCAGCAGGATGATGGGGTCCCAGTGCCACCAGCGTACACCGCCACCCACCCCTGCTTCCCCAGCAGACTATCGGAGCCTGCTGGCCAAGGGGAGAGACCAAGAGTTGGCCTTCAGGCCCCAATCAGGCGATCAGTGCCTGCAGGCTGGGGCAGTTCCTGCATTTAGCGTCTGCCCCCTGGTGATCAGTGCAAGTCATAGCTGACTGGTTGTTCCACCATATGGTCAAATTGCATATTATACTTTTATATATATCGATTCCCCCCAAACTATTTAAAACTTCATAGCACATCAAGTACTTTAAAAGTGCTGAGCTTAATTAAGACTGTGCTGCTCCAGGACATCCACTGAGCTAAGCGGGAGCCAGCAGGACTGTAGGCTGAAAACTCACCATCAGGCCTTGCTTTGGGCAAAATGCTGGGGCTAGAGCTGCTCAAAGCTCTACAAAAGAACTAAGAATCTCCTAGAAGCCATCAATAAAAGCTGTCTCTACTTTCAACTCCTATTTATGTGACCCCACTGAACTGAAATGTTATATTATGGAGGCGAACGGAATGTGTTGCCCATCGCTTTTTTAAAAAAGTTGTTCATTAAGGACAAATGCCGTTACTTAAAAATCTAATTCAACATTTTCCAAATGCCTAAAGCTACTCTTCTGATTAATTTTTATCACCAAAGATACATACATCTGCTACTGGTTTCTATCAGTATGTAAAATATTTAGCACAGCAATTGCCTTCAGAAATAGTAATAGCAACATTGATTTTTAAGACTTAAAAGTTGGTAGCTGTTCATACTTAAAAAATTAAACTGTTATAGTGTAGCTTTTTGTAATGAAATTACAGATTTATGGATGCTGCCATTTTTATATGCAAATTCGTGTGGTTTGGTTTGATTATGAATAATTTAGTAATTTTCTACTCTACATATAAACATTCATTTAAAATAGATGTTCAGAATTCCATTCTCAACCTGTGTGATCAATATGGTTCAGTAAAGACAGTAATAATCAGTTTTAATCCCAAATATTTTAACTACTAAAAAGTATGAAATTCAGAACATACTATGGTAAAAATCTCCATTTTAGAACATGCTAAGTTGTAGCTATCATTTTGGACTTTCTACAGAAAAAAAAATCTTTGTTGTTTTGCATGTCAAGGCAGAGGTCAGTTGGGAAAAAAGTACACTTCCAAAAAACTACAAAGCCATTTCTACCATGAAGCTCTAGAAAAAAAAAAGAGGCATTTGTTTTGTCTCTGCAAGATATTTTACGATGAAGATCAGAGATGCTACTTTTATTAATTTGATCATTTATTAAGAAACTATTATTTGTCAGAATTTGCCAAGTAAATAAGACCTGGATTTACTTTCAATCAATTTTCCCTCTCCTGTGTATAAAGCAGATATGTAAACAAATAATTTCAAATGTGTGTTAGGGTTATTACACCATCTCCCTCAGATAAAAGAGGGAGAGAGCAGTGACCCAACTACAGGAGGGGGTGAGTGATAACAAAGGTTTATGCAAAGGAAATAAGCAAGTTTTGACTTAATGTTTTAATTAAACCTCGCCAAAACATAATGGCAATAACTTTAGATTTCCTAATGTGTGGTATCTACATAAACGATCTCATTTGATCACATCACAACCTATGATATAGGTATATTATTATCTCTTTTGGAGAAGAGGCACGGAGGGACAGAGGAATTCAGAATTTTCTCCCAAAGAGATCTAGTAAGTTTGGGGAGGCTGGCATTTTATTCTTATTATATATAGCCTTTTTCTCTAACCATTACACTATTCGGTTGCTCCTAAATAGGAAAGACATTTTTGGCTGAGTCACATGTTCAATAGCCAGAGGTATGAAATAGCATTGTGTGTTTGGAGAGCTGTAAATAATTTAGCACGTCTGGAATATGGGCTATATACTTTGGGAAAGGTTTAATGGAGGAACCAAGAACCAGTCAAAGGGACTGGTAGTGCTATAAATATGAAGGGTAAAATGAAGAAATATAAGACATTAGATCAGGTAAATGGGTGTGAAGACCACAATAATCAAGTGAACAGCATCCTAGTGGACTGAGCAAAGCACTATAGAAAACATCAAGTAGTGCTTAGTAAGTGATGAGACAGGGTGGACAGGATTTGGACATGGCTTAAGCATGGAGAGTACAAGAGAACACTAGAATGACTCCCAGATTTATAACTTAGGCCAAATTGGTAGGTGGTAGGAGCACAAAGTAGGAAATAAGGAAGAGAGTTAAATTCTCAAAAGTAAGACTCCTTCCATCTTCTGCCTTGGACAGTTTCATGTGGATCTTGTTGACATGCCTATGTCTAGAGAGCCATTGTGAGAGCAGTAACTATTCGTCAGAAATGTATTAGACCTTTGTGCAACCATAGAGCAATGGCTTCCCGTTGCAAGCAAGAAGGCATGTTGCTCTTCCCCCACCTTCATTTAGTCATTGAGAGAGTCAATTTCATGGGTTCCCTTTTCCACCTCTGGGTGAGAAAGTCCGGCAATTTGCTTTGAAAACATGTGGCAGTTTTTGTGTGAGGCATTCAAATTGCTTCACAGACATTATCTCACCACCAGTCATTTCATCCTGGTGAGGCAGGCCAAGGAACAATTTATTCCTATCTTTAAGGGGACAAAGAGGTTAAATGACTCATCTACGGAGCTGGAAATAGCAGCCCCGACTCTGGAATCATCTGTATGTAAAAGCAGCTGCCAAATGGCTTCAGAAATGGGTGTAAGTCAAAGGTTATTGATATTTCATAAGATTTGAGGTGTTGGAGTCATTGTTCACTGGTAAGCAAGGTTGCTCAGAAGTGAAAAGGAATTGAAGATTGTTTTTTTCAAAGAAAGCATTTTTTCCCTATTTCTGTGAAGCTTCCCTCTAACTAACTGATAACATTCTGTAAACGAGAATCTTAAGGTGATTTTCAAAATAAATGGAATATCCACAGCCTACTAAATAGCAATTCTATATTTATATTTAAGTAAAACAAGGTTTTTATGGTATAAGCTTTGCATTGTAAAGAGTAATATGAATGTGCAGTTAGACTTATGCGGAGTTCTTTTTCTACCATTTCGTAGATTGGTGATTCTTCGGGAAAGAAACCCTAAAATTTTCTTAACCTCAGTTTTATCAAACAAGGATATATATCTAATAGGGATAGTCATTGTGAACATTGGTTTCCTCCAAACTTCACAATCAAGTAGATTGCACATCTATGTACAAACAGTATTTTATTACATAATAGAGATCTCAGGGATATGAGCAAAACACTTTTTGAAATTTACCTCGTCTATTTGAGAAACATGTGTTTGGACTGGAGGATATGGCAAAAGTAACAATATGGATCTCCTCAGTTCTCTTGGAGTATCTGGATTAATTTAAAATTAAAGATGACAATATACACGGAAATGTTTTTGAAACTGTAAATGCCCATAACATATGCCTTGTTTTGAATTCTGTTACTCTCATTATAACTTCTGTTTTTAAGTGTCCGTGACTGATTTTATAATGCAGTACCCCAACTTCCAGTAGAAATACCCCTAGGTATTTCTGCACATGGTTCCTTCTGATGAATATGATTTCACTTCAGATCTCATTCAGTGTTTAGGATAACCAAGAGACCTTTGGCTCTACTCTCCCTTCCAGTTTCCAAACAGTGACATGAGTCAAAAGTGGAGTTGCCCTGGTGTGAAGTGACCTGGACAATTCTTTCCTTTTCCTGCCCTTCCTGAGGGGCCCTAAGTAGTGCTGTTTGAACTTCAAAATGTTTTGTGATATTTTAATGACATGCCTATCTCTGTCTCTATCCCTCCCCTTTACCCCCCTTCCCTCCACTCAACTGGACACTTCTTTACCACCCAATTACTCATGCATTGTTCCATAGTGACCTGTGAGGGCTTCTTCAGACCAGAAAGCTACATTTTCAGAATGTCCCCTCTGACTGGTAAACTGAGTCTCTGCTGTGCATTCAAGTTTCCTGGTCTCTGTTCTTCTTTTCCTGAGCAGTTTTCTCCCAGGGGCTTTGATCCACATTTCTGGAGATTCATTTTCTAGAGGTAGCTAACCCCCAGACTGGAAAAAACTCAGGGCTCATCTCAACACAGATAACAAACTCAGAGAAATAATCATACTGCATGGATAACTTGTTTGCATGATGGCCCAACTGTGTGTTGGGGCTACTTAGTCTGTCTTTTATCATGGTTTCCCTTCATGTGTTGGCATTTTCATAAGGTGCACCTTGTAAAACTCATGCCTGAGAAACACCAGCTTATTGAAAGTGCTTTAACAAGCCATGACTCTATACCAGCCCCTTATTATCCTAACTAAAATTTTCCCAAAACATGAACTCAAGCACTGAGTTGTGTGGGAAATTGGTAGGACCCAGCACTAAGCCTCTGTAGATCCAAAGGTGAGGATGTGATATTTGATCCTGAATCTTTGTTCTGAATCCTGGGTATTTTATCACTTTTAGAAAATTCCAACACTCCTAGGCCTCAGTCTGCTCACATTATACATAGGAATTATCTTCTATGCAGTGTTCTTGTAGGGATAATTAATAAGGAATTTGAACTTCTCTGTTAAGGAGAGGTGACATTTTTATAATAGCAATGCCATAATACTAATGCATTGAGATCAATATACCAATGCATTAACATTGGAATACCATTATATTATGATACTTAATATATATTTTGTTTCATGATCATGATGTATACGATGATTATAACAAAATGTGTATTTTAGGCATGAAAGTTTGGTCTCAGAAAATAGAGCCAGAGTATTAAAGGATAGAAGTGAAGAGGCTGAATTAGAATGAGAAAAGTAACCACAAGGACATATTTAATAGGAAATTCCCTGCCATATGTTCTAGGTCTTCATTGCTTTATCTCTTATCAGATAAACTAGGATTTTTTTCTAAATTTCTGCACTTTTAATCTTTATGAATATATCCCTACAGATCTAAAGCTAATTTCCTCATTTGTAAATGGGCAATTAGATTTGTAATTTAATTTCTCATTTGTAAAATATAGACAATTGAATTCAACCTTAGAGCCCTAAGATATTTCTAAGACACTTTAGTCTTATAAGTTATCCTATATAATAAAACCCTATTATGCAAATTGACCAAAGGAGGGAATGACTAGTCACTATGATGTCCACTGACCACCAGGGGGCAGACACTCACTGCAGGAACTGCCCCCTGGTGGTCAGTGTGCTCCCACAGGGCGAGCACTGCTCAGCCAAAGGCCAGGCTCACTGCTGGAGAGCACAGTGGTGATGGTGGTAGACGCTCCCACCTCCGCAGCAGCACTAAGGACCCCATCGAGGGGTGTACACTTTGGATAACATCCTTTTTTTGTCTTCTTTCCTAACATTTGCTTTAGTTCCCAAATAAATTATTTACAAATAGGTTGTGCTTGGGGTTGAATTGTGGGGAGGGATCTAAGTTAAGATACATATTAGGAAAATAGAGGGCTATGGTATCTCAGTGAACATTTCCAGTTCTACTTTTCAATGACCCAAATATATTGAGATTATTTCTGACAGTTTCAGGACAAACTTCCAGTTCCTGGCTTCTCTGAGCCACTTAAATGTGTGCTGAATAAATTAGTTTCTCTGGCGGGCAATAGCTTAGATCTTTGCAAAGAAAAACACATGCATTTAGAGGACCTCACTTTTAACCTTCCCGTCTTATGGAAAACTTAACAGACATAACAGGTTGTGTCCTGGCTGTTTTCTACTGCATCCTTCATAGGCCTCTTTGTCTCTCCTGCAGTGATGTGATGTGTCTACACTGTTTTCTTCTCTCTCCACACTTTGTTTTTTAAATATATAAATTGTATTTCCTCTATGACCTTTCAATTCACCTTCAACAAATGAAGGAAAAGGAACTCATCAAATTCATAAATAATCCATTTATTGAGAACCTATCATGATAGACTATAGACACATAGTGATTTTATTAAATTTTGATATAAATGATTTCATTAAATCGTAAGTAAGTCATGGTTAAGTCATGAATAAATATTGTTAGCCCATTTTGCAGATGAAGACACGGACTTAGAGGATTTTGTAATTCTTCCCAAAGTCATATAACTATTTAGGGGCAAAGCTAAGTTTCTAAATGGAGCAAGTAGGACATCAAAGTTCATCTCTTAATCTCAATACTAGAATGCTTCCTTTGGGGTTTAGCTCTCTCCCCCCCTTTTTGGCATTTTATGTAACATTTATGCATGAGCTTTTAATATAAAAAATAAAAAGTACAAAAATGACTCATATTTTTCTTTGCCCATAAAATCCCAATTTCTCTTTAGTTTTCATTTGTCAAATTTATGATTTCCCTAAATAATAAAAGCATAATATGCAAATTGACCGAATGGTAGACCAACCAGTTGGTGGGAGGTAGGGTCAGCAACAGGTAGTGCCAGGCCAGCCAAGGTGCATACCAGTGGGAAGAGGAAGAGAATGGTGATGGGTTCGGGGGTAAGGGGCAGAAATCAGCAGTGGCAGAGGGGTGACTTGGGGGTGGGACAGGCCTGGCTGCTTACCAGTCAGAGCTGTCTCCTGATCAGCCTAACTGGTTGTCTACCACAGACAGAGGCCAGACTACAAGGACTGGGTCTAAGCCATCAGTCAGACATCCCCTTAGGGCTTCTGGACTGTGAGAGGGTATAGGCTGAGGAACACACTGCCAACCTTCCAGTGCATGAATTTTTATGCACCAGGCCTGCAGTTGAGGTACAATTGCATACGGTAAAACTGCCCCCTTTAGCCTGCTCAATAAGCTTTGATAAATGTTAAAGTGTTGATTAGAAAAAACCAACAACACAGAAGTGTTTTTAAACATTAGGCCTGTCACTTACTAACTTTGTGACTATGGTGAAGTATCTAAGATATTGTAAGCCTGTTTACTTATCCTTAGAATGATGTAAATAATGATATCTATTTTATAGTTGTTAAACATAGTTTCTAGCAAAAAAAATTAGAACACCAAAATAATACTTCTGTAGACTTTGTATGTGTATGTGTGGCCAGAAAGAGTTAATAAAAAGTTAATGTTCCCAATAGAAGCACTAGGACAACCTTGATGATTAATTAAGTGCTACACAGTAAAGGTGATTTTTAATTGATGTGCTTAATTACTTTAACTGATGGACTAAACAATGCTAGATGTAATAGAAAGTGAAGTGGGATAGTAAACTCAAGTTTTCAATGACCATAGTTCTGCTTCATAGCACCAAGACTTCCATTTCTTTCCTCTGCCATACACACTTGATATAACTCCTCCTCTTTAGTTTTTCTCCTTATTGGATAAGAAGGGTCTTTGTCAGGGTTGGTGTTTTATCCAAGCTGCTATGAAAGTATTATTTTGCTAGTTGACAACTACCTTTTCCCCCATCCCAACTTCTCTGTATATGTTCAGCAAATCTTTGTTTTCAAATTTTACATTTGTTTCATTTTATTAAAGTATACTAATATAGAGAAAAGAAGAAGTATATTAAAGTTGAGGTCAGAGAATCTTCTGAAATTAAAAAAAGTTGCCTGCATCTTTATTTTTCTATGAAAAAGAATTAGAAGTTTCAACTTCCAACTGCTCATAACACCTAAAAATAAAACAATAACACAAAATTTGGTAAAAATAACATTATTTTTAAATTATTATAAGCATTGTGTATAAGAGTTCATGGATATGTAAATTTCTTACCTGGTTGGAGAAAGTAAAACTTGTTTTAATAGTTCTGAAAACCACTTGTCAATATTCATTAAAAAGCTGTACGATTGAGTATATTTCTTCATTGTATGATTGCTAGGAATTTTTATTAATAAAAATAGTAATGTATTTTCATGAAATAATTACAAAGTTATTGAACATATAAAAATGTACAATAGTAAAATTAATAACTTTGTTAAATAAAAGCCTCCATATTTGTAAAATGGAAGATGATTATCAGATACTAAAATTAAAATGAAAATAAATGGAAAATTACAGAAACCCTTAATGAACTAGAAAGATATAAAGCAATTATCAGAAAACACACACACTAATAAACAACAACTAAGAAATAAAGAATAAGTGAAGTTTAATTCCTAAAAAGTGAGTTATCTCTTTCCTGAGAAGAGAGGAACAAATGATGGTCCATGTGGCCCCTCTCCCAAAACCTAGGCGATACCACTTGAGACTTAAGATAATAAAAAGGCTGTGAGGGAGATTTTGTGTCTATGATAAAGTAATCATCTTTGGAATATGTGTCTGCCCTGGAAGAATGTACCCATGAATACTGGTGAAGGCTACTACCAAAATAGTGCAGAAATGAAATTATTTATAGCCATGATGTGCAAGTGGCTTTCGGAAAACCTAAGGATTTCAGCATTCAGAATCTTCATACTTTCAAGGGGGAAAAGCCATGCTTCAGTGGCAGGGACTTAAGGGATAAAGAGAATATATATGGCTAGGAGTCAGATTGGAGAACCAGCCTAGAGAAAATTCAAAATTGGAAATTTAATCTTCACATGGGTGCCTTTAAGCAAAGTCATTCCCTGCTACCAGTTCAGTTGTGGGAGACCTACCCATATCTATTAACTGATGCAAATGAGCTGGGATTGAGTCAGGGTTTAGATAAAGAATAATCTTTCCATGGAAATTGTGTCTTTAAAGAAAAGCTCCTGGTAGAATCTCAGATTGCCCAAACCCAGCAATCTGGGAGCAGGGAAAAAATAATTCTTACTCAGTTACATTGCTATTTCTGTGTACGTGACTTTTCTTCAGAATCTAACTCTATCCTTCAACTCATGTCACACTCTTAAAAGAGGAGTTAAGGCACTAGGCTAGGAAATGCATTTTCTTTGCTGGATATAGAGATTTACTAGAAATAGATATAACAAAGTATTAAATAAGGTTTGTACTTTTTACATCCCCCCTGCAATTTTAAAAAAGAAAGACATGTTTTGACCTAAAGGAACAGTTTTTTTTACAAAGTGGGCAGTAGATCCTTCACAGTCACCACTTGTTGGCCAGAGAATACGCATAATTTGCAGAATTTTGTAGATATAATTAAAGATATGGAAGTTCATATAAATTATGTGCTGGCAGCAAGCCGCGGAGATGCATTGAAGAGGAAACGGAAAAGAAGAGACCTAGAGGAAGATCAGAGAGATTCAAACTATGAAAAGAACTGCTAGCTTTGAAGATTAAGGGGACTCAGCCATGGAATGCAAAAAGCCTCTAGAAGCTTGAGCCAGGGGTCATTAGAGATTTAATGAGCATTAAGAGTTCAGAGCTAGGGGTACAGAGGAGGAAGAGGGAGATATCTATAATACTATCAACAATAAAATTATATGAAAAAATAAAATGAAAAGTATTTGCTAGACAATCCCATTTCATGAAAGAAAAAGAGAGTTCAAGGCCAGGTAGAGATTTAGAGGTCAATTTCTTAGAGGAGATGAATGAAACTATGGGACTTGTGCCACAGAAAGAGTATAGCCAAGAGTGTATACTTGAGGGAGAGAAAAGCCTGGAGCACAATGCAGAAAACAGAATATTTTTTAAAAGAGCTTAATAAATGTCAAGGAAAATGAGGATACTTGGTTTGGTGAGTGACCTTTACAGCAATTTGCTTTAGTGGAGTCATGGAGGTAGACAGCTTCACGGCACTTCAACCTCAGGGTATTAAGGAAGAACTAGGTGATATAAAAAGAAATATTGTGTTTATTGTTAATTCAGTAATTTATCTGAAAGCTTAAACAGTAGCTATAAACAGTAATGAGATTTTAATACAGCTAGTATCTCAGAAATAATGAGACAATAACGATGGGACCCATTACACTTAAAATAAAATACAAAAAAAAAAAAAAACACAGCAAAACAGAGCAATAAGCTTACTGAAGTCAAGTTAAATAATAACATAAGCCACATATTTGAAGTGCTGTTAATTTTGTTTCTCACCAGTAGATTTTTATATAAGTGATATTCAACTGATAAAATGTTGACACAGTATTATGTTACAATCATAACAATATCCAGTGATTACCAACTTCATAGCTTTTGCACATCTGAGGAGTGCTCAGATTAATTTATCTTCTGCCAGCCTCCTATCTAATAAAAGAGTAATATGCAAATTAACCATCACTCTGCTACAACCAGAAGCCATGCCTACCAGCTACTCAGGAGAGAGTATGCAAACTAATCCAACCAAGATAGCTGAGGCCATGGAGTGAGCAGGAGGCTTGGGATTCTCCTGTGATGGAGGAAGCCAAATGTTCCGCACAATCTCACCAGCCCAGGCCTCCACTCAAGGCTACAAATTTTCATATATAGAAGATAAATAAATCCCAACAAAAATGGTGGCAGCCACAGAGCTGAAGCGAGCACGAGGCTTGAGTTGCCCCCAGTGATGGAGAAAGCCAAGCTTTCCACAGCCCTGGCCTGCCCTGGTCTTCGCTTAAGGTTACAAAGTTTCAATTATAGAATATAAGTAAATCCCAGATCCCAGGGCCTCTGCTTGAGTTCCTGGGGGGCATGACTGGCCTACAAACCACCACAGGCCCCTCATCCAGGCCACCTCAGGCCCAAAGGGAACACCCACTCTGATCCAGGACACCCTTCAGGGCAAACCGGTTGGTCCCCACCTGTGCAGCAGGCCTCTATCTTATCTAATAAAAGGGAAATATGCAGATTGACCATCACTACAACACACAAGATTACTGCCCCATGTGGTCAAAAGATCTTGCCCCCATGTGAACAAAAGATGGCCACCACAAGATGTCCAGCAGGGGAGGGCAGTTGGGAAGGATCAGGCGTGCAAGGAAGAGCAGTTGTGGGTGATCAGGCCAGCAGGGGAGGGCAGTTGGGGGTGATCAAGCCTGCAGAAGAGGGCAATTGAGTGTGACCAGGTGGGCAGAGGAGGGCAATTAGGGGCAAACAGGCTGGCAGGGGAGTGGTTAGAGAGTTATCAGGCTGGTAGTCAAAAGCAGTTAGGGGCAAGCAGGAGGCAAGCAGGAGAGCAGTTGGGAGCCAGCAGTCCTGGATTGTAAGTGGGATGTCTGACTGCCCTTTCAGGCCTGATCCCAGCAGGGAAAATGGAAGTAGTCACAAACAGAAACATTTAGCAGAACCAAAGTTTACTGAGAGCACCCATGCAAATTAAAGTTTATTAGTCCATGTGTGGAGTCCCCATGGGCATAGCCACATGGGTGCAGAGGATGTGCTCCCCTTGAATAGGAGCCTCAGGTACCCACTGTGCACTATGCCAGCCCAGCGGAGAAGGGACAAAGACTTTTAATTTAGGGAGAGGAGTCAGCCTTGATAGCTACAAGCTGCCTGTCTTAGCAATATCCATACATTTTAGAATTCATGTCTCGTACACATGCCCTTTCCATCCTAGCTGGGCTGTCTTAGTAACTCAACCTCATAGGGTTCCTCCTCCCATGGTCCCATCCCTATCTACCTAACTTCTTTCTGTCTCACTAATAACTACATTTTAACACTATGAAAAATAAGAAGTGAAATTAACGTTAATATGTGTTATGCTTACCCCAGTATATTCAAAATACTATAACTTTAATACATGAAATAAAAATGTTTAATGAGATCTTTTTTCTTCTCTTTTTATATGTCTTCAAAATTTAGTGAGTATTTTACATGTAGCAGAGATTCCAACTCAGCAGAGATACTGCTTCAAAGTACCGACAAGGATGTAGAAACAGGGAACCCTAATACACTGCTGGTGGGAATGCAGACTGATCCAGCTACTATGGAAAACAGTATGGAATTTCCACAAAAAAATTAAATATGGAACTACCATTTGACCCAGTGATACCACTTCTAGGAAACTCAAAACACCAATCAGAAAGAGTGTATGCACCCCTATGTTCATAGCAGTACAATGTACAATAGCTAAGATCTGGAAATAGCCCAAGTGCCCAACAGTAGATGAGTGGATAAAAAAAAGCTGTGGTACATTTATACCATGGAATACTATACAGCAGTATAAAAGAAGAATATCTTAACATTTTGTGCCAGCATGGAATACGATGCTGCTGTAAAAATGAAGGTACTCCTACCAATTGCAAGAGCCCAGATGGAGCTGGGGAGCATTATGCTAAGTCAGTCAGAGAAAGATAAATATCACATGAAAGATAAATATCCGGTCATATAATCTCATATGTGTAATCTCATGAACAAAATAAGCTGATAAACAAAAGAGAAACATAATCCTGGATACACTGAACAGAATGACAGTTGTCAGAGGGGAGAGAGATGAGGAGACTGGGTGAAAGAAAGTGAAGGCCAAAAGACAGATAAGACACAAACAATGTTATGATAGCCAGAGGGAAAAGGGTTGGGGGCTTGGAGGACTTAGGCAAAGGGATAGGGGTGGGGCAAAATGGGGACAGAAAGAGACTTTGCTTGGGGTTATGGTGCAGTGTGCAGATGATGTTTCATTGAGTTGTACACCTGAAACCTGTATTTCAGAAACCAACATCACCCCAATAAGTTCAATTAATGTAAATAAATAAATAAACAAACAAATAAATAAATAAATATTGCAATGTTCTCTTTTAATTCAAATTGGAATTGCTCTAGCTCTTAATAAATGATGCTGAATTTACTTAGACTTTGGGATACACTGAAAAACATTATACTTTGTATTTGCCTTCATACTGCTTCCAACTATACAGGCAATTTTCATAAGTATTAGCCCTGACTCATAATCACTTCTGTAGATTAAATATTCTTATCCCCAAAGTTCTGGATTGATTTCACAGGTTATATGATTCTGGCTATTGTTTCTTTTATTGCTATTATTGATTAAGGTATTATATATGTGTCCTTATCCCCCATTGCCCCACATCCCTCCAATCATGCCCTCACACCATGTTGTCTGCATCCATTGGTTATGCTTATATGAATGCATGCAAGTCCTTTGGTTGATCTCTCCTCCTTATTCTCATTCTCTACTACCTTCCCTCTGAGGTAGGAGCACCTGATCAATGGTTTTCTGGCTCTGGATCTGTTTTTGTTTATCAATTTATGTTGTTAATTATATTCCACAAATGAGTGAGATCATGTGATATTTATCTTTCTCTGACTGACTTACTTCGCTTAACATAATGCTCTCCAGATCCATCCATGCTCTTGCAGTTGGTAGGAGTTCCTTCCTTTTTACAGCAGCATCGTATTCCATTGTGTATATGTACCACCATTTTTCAATCCTCTCATCTGCTGATGGTCACTTAGACTGTGTCCAAATCTGAGCTATTGTATATTGTGTTGATATGAACATAGGGGTGCATACATTCTTTCTGATTGATGTTTCTAGTTTCTTGGGATATATTCCTAGAAGTGGGATCACCGGGTCTAATGGAAGTTCTATTTTTAGTTTTTTGAGGGAACTCCATACTGTTTCCACAGTGGCTGCACCAGTCTGCACCCCCATCAGCAATACACAAGGGTTCTTTTTTCTCTACATCCTAGCCAGCATTTGTCAGTTGTTGATTTGTTAATGATAGCCATTATGACAGGTGTGAGATGGTACCACATGGTTGTTTTGATTTGCATCTCTTGGGATGATTAGTGACTTTGAGCATGTTTTTATATGTCTCTTGGCCTTTCTTATGTCTTCTTTTGAAAAGTATCTATTTAAGTCCATTGCCCATTTTTTGACCGGATTGTTTATCTTCCTTTTGTTAAGTTGTATGAGTTCCCTGTAAATGTTGGAGATTAAACCCTTATCTGGGAGAACATGGAAGATATGTTCTCTCATGCAGTGGGTTTTCTTATTGTTTTGTTGATGGTTTCTTTTGTTCTGCAGGAGATATGGTCCCATTTGATATGGTCCCATTTGTTTATTTTCTCTTTAGTTTCCATTGCCCTAGGAGCTGCATTGGTAAAGGTATTGCTTCGGGATATATCTGAGATTTTGTTGCCTGTGGATTCCTCTAATATTTTGATGATTTCCCATCTTACCTTTAAGTCCTTTATCCATTTTGAATTTATTTTTGTGTATGGCATAGGTTAGTGATCTAGTTTCATTTTAAGATATCTAGGAATAAACTTAACTAAGGAGTAAATGATCTCTTCTCAGAAAATTACAGGACATTGACAAAAGAGATAGAGGAAGACATAGATAGACGAACAGACCATGTTCATGGATTAGTAGAATCAAGATCATTTAAGTGTCTATACTATCCAAAGCAATCTATAGATTCAATGCACTCCCCATTACAATACCAGAGCATATATCACAGACCTAGAATGAACTTTCCAAAAATTCATCTGGAATAAAATAAGACCCCAAATAGCAGCAGCGATCCTGAAAAAGAAGAATAAAGTAGGAGGGATCTCAATACAAGATATCAACCAGTATCACAAAGCCACTGTTCTCAAAACTGCCTGGTACTGGCACAAGAACACACATATAGACCCAAGGAATAGAATAGAGAAACCGGAAATTGACCCAAACCTTTATGCTCAATTAATATTTGACAAAGGAGGCAAGAACATACAAAGGAGTCAAGAGAGTCTCTTCAATAAATGGTGCTGGGAAATTTGGTCAAATACATGCAAAAAAGAAAAGAAACTGGCTATTGCCTCTTGAATGTGCTATAATGTCTCTTCTATTATCTTAGCACTTATAACAAATCCAACAGCCCTGTTGTGCTTCTAGAGTGGAAGGTGTTCCTTGGCTGGCTCTTTTTTGTGTTTGCATAGTCTCACTCACAGCAACTCGGCAGGCTTGCACACTACCATGTTGGAAGTTTCAGATGTAAATGTTTTAAGAAGAGCAAGGTGGGAGTCATTCACGGTCTGTTTTCTGTGGCACTTCAGGAGAAGCCACATAAATGCTGTGTTCCATTGTGAAATGAAGTGTTAAAGGTCTCATCAGCTGCCCTCCTTCTGTTCACATCGCACCTAGAAGAGTGCACCACCTTCCTTCCCCCATTTACAACTCTCCTTTTATGCACAGCTATCCAAGCCACCGGGGAAGAGCTAGAATCAATAGCTAAAATGCTACCATGTTTGTTTGTGAAATAGGCATTCAAGCAGGGTTGGATGCACAACATTAACACTCATGCCAGGTTTCAAAAATGCCAAGTCAACCAGCACTAGGTCGCTTAAACTAATTCAGAAAGGAAAACAGGTGGAATTTTTGGCTAGATTATGTCAACATATACATTTATTGATAATTCTTTTTCATTTGAGTAGCCTAGGATAGTACTTATTATGAAGTAAGGAGCATCAGTAACCAGACTTGGAAATTCCTTACATCATCTGTGCTCTAAAAGTTTTCCTGATTCCTCAAATTAGTGATTGAGTAGGTTCCTCGATACCCAAGAAATGTATTTACATTTATTCTTTTGAAAAGTCGCATTTAAATGGAGAAAACAGACACTTATTGACACAGGTACCAAACATTATATTAGTACATTGGCTAGATTCAAGAATTTTAGCACTTTATCTTGAATATTTATTCTTTGCTTCTCTCTCTCCCTCTCCCTTCCTCTCTGAGATAAATAAAAACATAAAAAAAAGCCCTGCAGATGTTGTCAAAGCATTTTTAAACAAAAACAAAACAATTTTCCAGAACAACAAAGAAACAAAAATTCAGCATATATCTATTCATCTTGGGCTAAAGATTTAAGGTTGGTGAATATTTAACAAATGTCCACTTTGATACTCTCAATTCTAATGCTTTTTTTTTTAATCCCTTTCCCTCCTTCAGAATTGTATTGGCCTAACTCTGCTTACAAAAGTTGTTTTCATGTTTCACCGCTCTTTAGATACAATACCAGCTCTTCTGAAGCCTGCTGGCGTTGTGTACAATAATGATTTGTATTCTCAGCTCGCTAATTTGCTTGCCTATTGCCAATTTCATCATGAAAGAAGAAACCTGTTTTCTAAGAGAAAGGGTGAGAGAGTAGTCAGGGGGATGGCAAGAAGCACACAGACAATATGGTACTGTGAACTCTTCAAGTATCTCCTCTTTCCATTAAAGACAAAAATATGAGATAGTTCTCTTCAATATAATGAAAGACAACAAATGCATGTATGTAAAGGCCTCTTATCATTAGATTTTTGTTTGCATAATTGTACTGAGTTGAACAGGCAGGACTTGACTTTGAAATGCAGATTTGCTTTGCATTCTGTAAGACACAGGATCCTGAAAGTAGGCCACAGTCCCTGGGGGTGTTGGGAACTGTAACTCAAGAAGAACATTTGACAGCTGTAATAGCCGTGTTCAAATGTTTCCACAAGATCTGTTTTTGAAACAAACGGAAACACACTATGTTCAATATATCTAATTAGCAAAGTGGCCTCTTAACACCTTGCTAGTATTTTTCTTGAAGTAGCCTTCCAAAAAAATTAAAACGTGCATTAATTGGCTACATGCAGTTCCACCAGGGATACGTTTTAGCACTTTGGTTATAATTATTTCCTGAGAGAGTATAAAGTAACCATTATATAGAAAATTATAGAAGCATGCATAAACAGTGAACTTAACTATATACACATGCTATATATGTTGCCACAGATTCTGCTTTCCCCCTCTTTTTCTCTTAATCCTGAGCAAATCAGGCCTTGCACATTGAATTATATTTTGGTCTATTTAACTTTGTATAACAAAATGGATTATACATTCTAGGAGATGATACTGCACAGTGATTAAAAGGAGGAGCATGAGAAACCTGGGTTCAAATCTACATTCTGCACTCATTAGCAGTATAATCTTGGACCAGCTAGTTCATAATTTTGAACCTCAGATTATACCTATAAACTCTGAACAATAACAACAGTGTATTCATAAGTGTTCTGGGATAAATGATTGAGACGTGCTTTTCAGATCTTAATCAGACACATAGTAGGAACTTAATGAATAAAGACCATTCCTGTTACCTCCATTAAGCTCAGAGTAACAGGTGTAGGAGAGCAAGGACAGAGGGTTCCCCACCTCCCTCCCCCCAATAAAAAAGGATGGGAAATTAAACTGAATAGTTCCTATTGGATTTTCAAATAAATATTAAATGTTGCAGCCATTATGAAATTATCTTTACAGACAAGGGCCTCATTTTCTCTTGCCGTGGTATGAAGTGATGAGGTGCATTATTACTAACATTGCTGATTCAGTTACTCAGAGATATTATTTTTTCTATTTTAGTTTTACTATTTTCAGCTGTTAACTTTTACTCTTCTATATTTAGTCTCACACTTGGAACATGAGTAGGCTGAAACTACCATATCTTCCATGTTCAATATAGGAATAAGTGGGGCGAGGGGGATGTTGTACGTGGGAGACAACTATGTCTACTCCTTCTCTTGAGAAAAGATGATTTCACACTTCTCTATAAAAGACTTTCACTGATGTCTTATTGTCCAGATCTGGGTCAAACTGTTACTACCAGCTGAGAAGAAGAGTAAGTTTTCAACTGAGAAAATTGCTACCTGCAACAAAATAAAGCTTATGTTCACAGAAATGATGGGAGAGAGTGAACACTGAGTGTACTATCTTAGTGTCTGCCATAGTAGTTATAAGGAGGAGAGCTTTTCCTTTCTTTCTTTCTTTCTAAGTTCTTTGGCTAGTCTAATAATCTGACCAAAAACATTAGCAGGATGAAAATAAAACTCATTTTGTAGGGAGCTCATAAAGCTGTGACCAAAGCAGGCAGCTTTTATACCCTTTAAACAAATAAAAAGATACCTTTGTGCAGAATGAACAAGACAAAGAAGTTTGAGCTTGGGGAGTAAATTAGTGAAAAAACAAGGTTTCTTTATACAGCCTGTTAGGCTATAAATTCTTCATCTCTGGTGATAAGAGTGTCTCTCTACTTCCTAAGACAGGGAGGGTACCTTTCACATAGAAGTTTTTTCTGCTGCTTTTAGGGATCAAAGGAGGGTCAGAGTATCTTTCTTACACCAGCTGTTTTTTAGGTAACATTAATCAATATGCCAAAGTGGTATTTTGGTTGACATATTCTGTTTCCCCTTATAGTTAACAATGGAAAAGTCAGAATGGTGTTAGACTTTTATTACACACATTTTAGAGTTTGGTGTTACTCTTTCAATATTTAAGTAATGCCAATGAAAATGGGGGAATAAGAAATTCTTCTCTTCCATAGAAGGAACAAAGAACTGGCATAACCTATCAAAGTCAACTTCTTTGGAACTCTGTAAATTGACCAATATTTTGCAGCAACCTGAAGGGCACTTACAAAACAAGTAAAAATAAAGTGATTTTCACTAGGAACAGCAAATTTTGTATCCTTGTTCCTTACATGGTTCCATTCTACTTTCCAGCTCAGTGGCAGCCATGACAACAGCCCTTATTCCCAGCACCAGAGGTTTTAGGACCAACTTGTTTCAAAGAATTGCAATCATTTGTCTGGCCTGTCTGGTGGCTTCCTGAGAGACTGATTCAGGAGGCATACATGACTTTATTCCATTGATTTTTAGGGAGGTGGAAAGACAGAAACATTGATGTGAGAGTAACACATTGATTGATTGTCCCCTGCTAGAGTCCTGACCAGGACCTGGGATGGGGAGGAGCCTGCAACCAAGGTACGTGCATGCCTTTGACCAGAATCGAACCCTGGGCCCTTTGGTCCTTAGTCTGAGGTTCTAGCAAAAGCATGTCAAATTCGCAGACCGAGAGCTGAATGTCCATAATTTGGCCCATGTTAGCCTTTGAGTTTTACATGCTGGAATTACAACTGAAATATGGAAAGGCTCCCTGATTAATCAATGGAAAACTCATAGGAGAGAACCCTGATATGCAAGGGCCGAAGGTGGAGGCTGCATAGAGACTGGGGGGGGGGTGCTGGGGGAGCAGAGGAGAAGCATGCTGGACACCCACAGTTGGCAATTAAACTTCCAGAGAGATATCTCAGCTGTGGGGGGGGAGTGCCACTGAGAACTCTGGGATCTAATTTAAAAGCTGGGCTCCTCAGCAGAGAGCACCAAATTGAGGAGGGCACTCACATAGCATCTAGCTATGCAAAACACTGGGATGCTGTCTGCCAGGAAGTGGACTAAAGGTTCAGGCACCCTCTTAATGAGCCAATGCACAAAAATTCCCTGTGCAGCCACCCACCTTGTGTTCTGGCAGAGGGAGGGTGAAGTGGACTGGAGCTGTGAAAGCAAAACCCAGGACTGGGGACTCAAGGGATCCAGTTCAGAAGGCAGACACCCCAAGTTCCCTAGGCTGAGTTATTTCCTCACAAAGTGAAGGACATCTTTCCCACATAAACTTCTACCTTGCCTTGAGGGAAGATAGTCTACATACCTTATTGGAAAACACCTTGCCATGAGGCCCCTTAAGAGATTAAAAGAAACAATTAGCCTCCAGGCAGAAGCAACAATACCACCTTGTTGAAAAAAAAAAAAAACTCTCACCACACCTGAGGATGATTGCCTGCGGGCAATTCAAGTTGGAATCTTATTAATCTGTAGACAGAGGCAGTGTCTAGAGGCTTTGAGTCTTTGCCTGATCCAATTAGTCAGAAACAGTCCTTAATACTTTCCTACACTAGAAATTGAGAGGTGTAGAAGATCTACCTAAACATAGTCACAAAATGAAATGAGGAAACAAAGAAACAACCTCAAATAGAACTAATAAATTCTTCAGAATAGATAAATGAAACAGAGATAAGAAATTTATCTGAAACAGAGTTCAGAGTAATGATGTTAAAAATGCTCAACAGTATAAAAAATGATATAGTTACTATGAAAAAAGAACAGTCTGAGATAACGAGTGATATAACACAAAACACACTGGCAGGAATACATAGCAGATTAGGAGAAGCTGAGGATCAAATTAGTGAATTAGAAGACAGAGTTGAAAATATCACTCAATTAGAGAACCAAAAAGAAAAAAAAAAAACAATTAAAAAACAGAAGGACAGCTGAAGGGAACTGTGGGATGACATGAAATGTTTCAATATTAGAATAGTAGGTGTACCAGAAGAGGCAAAAGGGGAGAAAGAATTAGAGAAGGTATTTGAAGAAATAATGGTAAAAAGCTTCCCTAACCTGGTAAAGGAAAATGACACAAGTTCAGAAAGTATAAAGAACCCCAAACAAGAAGAACCCAAAGAGACCCATGGCCAGATACAGCATAATTAAAATGCCAAAAATTAAAGACAAAGAGAGAATCTTAAAGGCAGTAAGAGAAAAGAAAACTATTGCCTACAAAGAAGTCTCCATAAGGCTGACATCAGAAACTCTATAGGCCAGAAGGGAATGGCATGAAGTACTCAAAGTAATGGAAATCAAGGATCCAAGACCAAGATAATATATCCATCAAGGTTATCATTCAAAATAGACAGTCAATTAAAAAGTTTCCCAAATAGCTGAGACCAGTTTGGCTCAGTGGATAGAGTGTTGGCTTGCAGACTGAAAGATTCCAGGTTCGATTCTGGTTGGGGGCATGTACCTTGCTTACGGGCACATCTCCACTGTGGGTTGTGCAGGAGGTGGCTGATCGATGTCTCTCTCTCATTGATGTTTCTGACTTTCTATCTCTCTCCTTTCCTTTCTGTAAAAAAATCAATAAAATATATTAAAAAAAAAAGCTTCCCAAACAAACAAAAAGAAAATGCTAAAGGAGTTCATCACCATCAGGCCAGCATTACAAGAAATGCTAAAGTGATTGCTATAAGGGATCACTATAAATAAGTACCTCTCAATAACAACTCTAAATGTAAATGGAATAAGTGTTCTAATCAAAAGGTTTAGGGTAGCTAAATGGATACAAAAACATGGCCCAACTATATGCTGTCTACAAGAGACCCACCTCAAAATAAAAGACACAGGATAAAAGTGAAGGGGTAGAAAAAAGTTTACCATGCAAATGGAAAAGAAAAAAAAAAGCTGCAGTAGCAATACTCATATCCAACAAAATAGATTTTAAAAGCATCATTCTAAGTGATATAACCCAGTTAGAGTAAGATAAATATCATATAATCTTACTCATTTGTGGAATATAATGAACAACATAAAATGAACAAAAATAGAGCCAGAATGAGAAAAATATACTAGAATTTAATAGAAGTAATCCTGTTATTTGCAGATTTTTAATATTTCCTAGAACTTTTTTGATATCATACTATGTTAGTACAGTTTTGGTAATATTATTATACTTAAAATTCTTTTATTCTTGAAATATTAATGTTTATTGCATGTAATATTATATGTAAGGTCATTTTTCTTGGATAATTAGTATTTATTGCATTAACATCATATTTAAAATTGTTTTTCTTGAGAGATTAATGTTTATTGCATGTAATATTATTATATTTAAAATCGTTTTTTTGAAATATTAAGGTTTATTGCATATAACATTATTATACTTAAAATCATTTTCTTGAAATAAAAAACTGAAAGTAATCTAGCAACATATGAAATTATTACATACTAAGACCAAGTTAAATTTATCCCAAGAATACAAGGTGCATTTGACACCTGAATGTAAATTGATGTGTTACATTGTATTAATAGAATAAAGGATGGAAACCACATGAAAATCTAAGTTGATCTAGAAAAGTTGAAAATTTTCAACATCTATTCATGATAAACACTATAAACATTTTAGAAAAAAATTTTTTCAAACTAATAAGAACATCAACAGAAAAACTATAACCACCATAATAGTGAAAGACAAAATGTTTTCCTTCTAAATTCAGGACAAAGGCAAAAATTTCCTTTCTCACAACTTCCAGATGATCTACCCAGTGTAATAAGGCCATCACGTTAAATAAGAGTCCTAAAGATTAGAAAGAAAGCTGTAAAACAAGCTTTATTCAAGAAAGAAGTACTCTCATAGATAAACAATCCCTAGGAATCTACAAGATTACTAATATATGAGCTTAGTGCTATTGCTGCATAAGAGATCCTATCTAAGAAAAGTGTAATATGCAAATTGACCATCACTCTAAGACACAAGATGGCCTGCAGGGGAAGGCAGTTGTGGGCAGTTGAGGGAGACCATACCTGCAGGGGAGGGCAGTTAGGAGAGGGCAGGCTTGCAGGGGAGGGCAGTTAATGGTGACTGGGCCAGCAGGGGAGGGCAGTTAGGGGCAATTGAGCTGGCTGGGGAGCAGGTAGGCATTGATCAAGGTGGCAGGGGAGAGCTCAGGGGGTGATCAGGCTGGCAGGTAGAAGCGATTAGGGGCAAGCAGGCAGAGGCAGGTGAGTGGTTTGGAGCCAACAGTCCTGGATCGTGAGAGGGATGTCTAACCCCCAATGGATCAGGCCTAAATAGGCGGTTGGACATCCTTCAAAGGGTCCCAGATTGGAGAGGGTGCAGGTTGGGCTGAGGGACAATCCACCACCTCCTCCATGCACGGATTTTGTGCACCAGGCCTCTAGTCAATATATAAAAATCATTGCATTGCTGTGTAACTAGAATAATGTATTTCAAAAATGAAATTAGGATGACAATTGCATTTATAATAACATCCAAATTAATAAAGGCTTAAGAAAGAAACTAGCAAATGAAGTACAAAACCTGTACATAAAAATAACAAAACATTGCTGAGAAAAATTAAGAAAGATCTGACTAAACAGAGATATACTCCATGTTCATGGATTGTGAAGACTCATTACTGGATAGCAAGTCTTCCAATTGGATGTATAAATTCAATGCAACCCCAATGAAAATTCAAAAAGACTATTTTGTAGAAATTGACAAGCTGATCTAAAAATGAGCATATTGCTACAGTGAGGGTATCAGTTATAACAGTAAAATATACAACTCAGTGGTCTGTCAAGAGTGATTTTGGCCCTACTTTCCTTGTACATTTGGCAATGTCTAAAAACATTTTGGGCTGTCAAAAGTAGGTAGAGACTAGAAATGGTCCTAAGCACCCTATAATACACAGGGATGTCTCCAGCAAAAG
Organism: Lasiurus borealis; assembly: GCA_004026805.1. Lineage (NCBI taxonomy): Eukaryota > Metazoa > Chordata > Mammalia > Chiroptera > Vespertilionidae > Lasiurus > Lasiurus borealis. The sequence continues at coordinate 145,242 of PVJN01000720.1, forward strand.
AAAGTATTGAGCCCCAAAGGTTAAATCGGGATATCCTACCCCAACAGAGAAAACAGATCTGATAAGAGAGAAGAAAAAAAGCATTTTACCCTTGCCAAGTGTCTTGATAAATACCATCCACTCAATCTAGACAAAAAGTCTTCTATTATTACATGTCTTACAAACTTCTTTTCATGGATGTTTTCATCCAATATTCAGTCAACTAATCTAGTTACCTTTGCTAATATCTGTATTAGATATTAAACACAATTTTTTAAAATAATATTTTTGGGAAATAAATTTTTTCTTGCATTTTGAAGTCCTGTGTACTGAAATCTTGTATGGTAGTATAGTTTAGAATGTTTTTAAATGGATGACTTACATTAGCATTTTTATCTATCAAAGTGGTAATTTATCATCTTTCTTCCTTTATGTTTATTAAACAACATAAATGCCCCCAAATTCAGAACTGCTTTTTAATTCAAATCTATGAGTCTCTGTGCTTCTGGGCTTCTCGCAGATCAGATTGCTTCGGGAGATCGGTGTCAACATGCAATAGTAAAATTGATCAACTGCATCTAAACTGAAAAATACACATTTGATTTTCTTCTACAAAGTGATTATTTGGCTGTGAGGTAAATTGCAACTCATATTTATAGGACGGAATATATATAATATGTTATTTTAATATTCATCTAATAGAAAACAATGCATCTCAACTTTGGATATTATGATTCAGACATAAACTCTGATGTGTGGGTTTTTACCATATCACCAAGCAATTATTCGATACCACATGAGTTCCTACAATTCATCTCAGTTCTGACACTATCTACCCAGAAATAGCATCAGATGTCGCAGCCTAAGGGCTCAGTCTTACAAAAGGGCACATCCTTTCCCTCACTTTACATGCCAATCACAAGTCCAGGCTGTAGATCACAGGTTTCAAAGACCCCTCTCCTTCGATATGATTAATTTGATAGAGCAATGCATGAAATTCAGGCAAACAGTTTACTTACTATTTTACTGGTTTATTACAAAAAAAATTTCCAACTCTCTATAATCACATGGTTGGTTCTCTGGCAACAAACCCTTATCCTTAGGTGCTTTCCAAAACATCATCTCATTAATATAAATTTGGGTGTAGTTAAAAGGAGTTTATGAATATTAACATACCTTCATCACTCTTATCACTTAAGAAAATTGCAAGAGTTTCAGGAGCCCTGTGTGGGAAATTGGATAAAAAAAAATACACAAATATATATATATATATCCTAATAAACCACAACATCACAGATATAAAAATAAAAATTCCTATTAGAGCAAACCAATAAAAATTAAAGTTCTGTAACAAAATTTCATATAGCATGCAAAATAACATGAGAGATGGTTCCCAAGGTGTTTTGCTGTACACCAACTTAAATTTTGAACCAAGGCTTTAATTTGTTAGCCATGAAAAAATGAAGCACATACCAGTACTCAGTATCAGAACAACTTTTAATTCACTTAATGATTATCAGAGCTAACAAAAAGCCATATTTTTTTTTCCTTTAGCTCTATTATGATACTTTCTTGACATCATTATTATATTAAGGGTAGTTTTTTTTTCACAGTATTCTTTTCTTTACAAATAAATAGATAAAATGCAGCCTGTTAGAAAGTACAAAACCTCTAAATTTCATTGATTATCTGATTCGGTCATTGGTTAAAGTTACCTCCTCAATGGTGAAAGTCTTCCAGGAGGCATAGTATAAGCTATTGATGAGATGTTTAAAGGAAAAATATTTAGCCTGGACAGCATGGCTCAGTGGTTGAGTATTGACCTATAAACCAGGAGGTCACAGTTTGATTCCCAGTCAGAACACATGCCTTAATTGGGGGCTTGATACCCAGTGTGGGGCGTGCAGGAGTCAGCGAGCAATGACTCTTCTCATCATTAATGTTTCTATCTCTCTCTCCCCCTTTCCCTTCCTCTATGAAAACAATAAAAAATGTATTTTAAAAAATAAAGGGGAATTATTTCTTTATGATCCACTTGGGACTCCATTTTAAGACTTCACAGTTGAAAGATAATTTCATTATTTTCTCCTGCTTGTAAGCCAGTGTTTTAATAATAAATGATTACTGTTGGATGCTGCATTGATAGTCCCCAAATTTATTTCCAGCAGATGTGATTGAAAAAATACCAACTTGTTCCTGCTACCCCTCATCTTAACTAAAACCTACTTTCCCAGGACCATAGCCACAGTCCCTTCTTTTCCCAGTGGAAGAGAGTAATGGAGATAGCTACCATTTGCTAAAATATTACTAGTATCCAGACCTCTTCTCAGCATTTTATAAACATTGCCTTTTTTATCAGAAGAACAATCTTCTAATTTTGACATTTTCACCCTAATTTTATAGGACCTGAGACTCAGAAGACCTAAATAAGTTGTTTGGCATTAGAAACATCGTAGGAACATTTGTGTTGGACTTGCCTTAGCCACTGCATTTCCCTGTCTCTGCATATCACACCATCAAGTGAAGGAGAAGTCAGTCTACTCCTGTCCATTAATACTGCTTCCTGTTCACCACGCCTCTCCCCCATGTATAAGAATAATGTTTTTAAATCTCATGTCATCCTGCTTAGCATCTACCATTTCATTGCTTCATTTGCAAAACTCTTGGTTTATTTCATTCCTGATTTATTTCATTACCTATGCTGAGCCTTTTCTTTGGACTTGGATAATTTCAATATTGACAATCTACTGTTTACATTCATACTAACATCTCTTAATTGCTCCTTCATGGCCCTGCACACCCATTCCAGCAAACTATACTCAGGGGTGTGCCTAAAGATTTTCATTAACTCAAGATGCTTGATTTATGAAATATTCAACTCCAACATCTCACACAGAGTACAACCAATTGATCCATCTCTGATTCCTTTACTATTTTTTCTTTATCTCATCATGATCTTTCATGTCTTGACTTCAATCACAATCTATTAATAGCTTTGCTTTTTCAATTGCAATCTCAATATCACAAACCAATCATAGTATAAAAATAATGTCATTTTTACTTTTTAACAGCCATCTATTATATATATTTTTTCACACTAAGGATTATAGAAGTGAGGCAAAGCACCCAAATTGACACAGGGTGTGAGTGATACACTCAGGGTAGGGAAATCTGTCCTCCCATTTGATTCCAATGTCATGTTCTTTTCACCACATCATATGCCACAATAGCAAAGGTGCAATCCTTTAATTACCTCTCATCTTTTTGTCAGATCTCTTCTCACCTGTCCTGAAGAGTTCAACTTCTGAATCATTATTTACTCCAATGAAAATTGGTTCTTAGATGGAGAGAATATGAAAAAAATATATTACCAAAAGGCATTTAGTACATAATGTTTCACAATATTAAAATTTTGTGGGAAAGCCAAGCAGAAAAATGTCTAAAAATGCTACTTAGAGGAAGAAAAAATATGGAGAAATACTGCCATTAGTCCATATTTTTAATCAACTCCTATTTTCATGTATGTAAACTCTCACTTCAAACTCTCACTTCTCTAGTCTCCTCAAATCTCTCAGTCAACAAGTTCATGTACAAATACATGCATGGACACACACACACATAGCACATGATCTTTCACCCTACCTCATGGGGAAAACTGAAGTATTCAGGTGGAGATTTCTTAATAGTCTTCCCTTCTTATTGTCCTATTATAGGAATCTACACTCAGCTCACAGCATTTTCATTTTTTTCAATTGAAAAGTGATCTCTTTTCATTTGTATCCTAGGATTCCAACACCTCAGTATCTTGCACCATCAACCTATTGCTTTGGTAAATATATATATATACTAGTGGCCTGGTACATGAATTCATCATGCAATTGAAAGAAAATTAATTAGAATAAACTTTTTATCACTATTCGCCCTTTCTCTATAATAGAAGTGTCAACCAAATTCACAATTGATAATGATAGATCAAATACATGTGTGCAATTGGCACCAGGGAGAGCATTACATGTGTCATGCATAAATTAGTCAACTTAGTCTTTTATATACATATAAAATAAACTTGTTTAATTAGACCTGTTTTCTGATTTAGCTAAACATTTTCCAGCCCAGTTAAGCACTCCAACATCTCTTTCAGATAATTGTCAGTAACGCAGCAGTAAATATTTACACAAAACAGATTATTATTGTAGACCATACAGGGAGAACAAAGGATAAAATATTTAACTGCACAGTGTTTGATTATATTCTGCACAGTGAGAAACCTGAAGTCATTTTCAAGGTCCACTATTTCTTACATCTTTTCAGTCATGCCGTTTCTAAGCGTTTTAAATCTCCATTTTCCAGCTAATGAAAAGAAAATAAGATTCCACCAAGTTTCCTATCTACCTACTCCATGACTTCTGTGAAGATCAAATGAGATGAGGCACGGGAAAACACTACAGAGACATCTGGTTAAAGTGTAAAACGTTTCCACCTGGCTATAAAGGAAGTCATGTTCTTGGGCTGAAGAAGTTCCAATGAGGATAGCTGGTAGGGAGAGGAAGCGGACATTGCTATGAGATGTCATTACCCAGTGTCCACAGAGACCATTTCTGGGCTGGGCTGGGCTGCGCTGTGGGTCTCATTTTGTGCTATAGAGTCTCAGCAGCAATGGTTGCGATTTGGTGAGCTGTTGCTCCGGGGTGGTGGTGGGGCCTGAGTCTCATTTGGGAAAAGCCTAAAGTTGATTTGTCAATACCAGGTCCATGGTGCTGGCCAGCCCGTGTCATGACAGTTCCTGTGTTTAGCATCTGGTGGTCAGTGCGTGTCATAGCGACCAGTTGGTTAGACAGTCACACACTTAACATATTAGGCTTTTATATATACAGTAGGTCCTCAGGTTACATCTGAGATCCATTCCTATGGCATGATGTAATGCGATTTTTGCCATAAGTCAGAACCTAACCTCATAAGCACCTACATCACTCACATGAAGCACATACACAGCAGTATTGAAGTGAAACAGTAAAAAAATTTAAAAGAAAGATAACAATTCCTGATCTTTACTCATAGTAAATAAATAATAAAAACATAAAGCACATATGTAGATAATTCAAAATGACGGAACTTTATCTTTAATAAGTAAATGGGAGATGGCAACATAATCACTAAACAATGTACATTGTGTGCGATGTAACCCAAGGACTGTCTGTAGAAATATCTTTTTTTCACTGTTAGTTTTCACTGCCTTAAGGCACATGGAATTGTTGCATATGTGTTGCCTGAAAGATAGAAAACACAACTATCAGTGCTTGTTTTGTGGACCAGCTAAGTATGAGATGTAGATTTATGTTAAAGACTGGTCAATTAAATCACAGCTTGCATTTATTTTCACTCTGATCTTACTTTCTTGTACTTAAAAATTCTGCCTCTATGGTGTGTGCACGCATTTCACAGGATCCATGTCCCTGTTCTCAATTAGTAGCCCAGGCTCCACAAAAGCCCATGGCTTCGTTATTATATATATAGATAGGTCTATAGATATATCAAACATACCAGAATTAGAATTAAATTACAAATTAAATTTACAGCATTAAATTGGTAATTCTGGCACCACACAGACTGTCATACAGCTAACCTGACCTATAATTCAGAGACAATCCTATTTGTAAAGAATGTTGTCATTTTCAAATCACTTTCGCATCATCAAATCTAATCTTCACAGCACTGTGTGAGGAAAATGGAGCATATATTCAATAATTTACAAACATGCTTCAAGTTAACTTTTATGATCGCAATATTATCGGGAGCAAGAGGGACAAGTATTCTCATCTCTACTTGGTAAGTGAGGAACTTGAGACCTGAGAGAGAAAATGGATCTTGACAGTTCAAATGAGTTTGGTATCTCTGCACTGACAAACATAAAGAAATATATGTGGGCATAAAATTTTTTTAATTAAAGAAATTTCACAACTGTTTTCATTTCAGACTCTTAAAATCAAAATAAACAAACTCAAAATGACTTCCTTTCCAGGTCTCTAAAGCCCATGAATTATAAATTTTGGAAAATATTCTCATCTCAATAGCTTATTTTCAGTACACCATTATTATAAAGAGTTAAAGAAATTAGAACTTGGTTTTGGAATCAGTAACTAAGATATGTCTATTTAGTGAAGGTTCAAAGCTAGAATTCATAACATAGCTTTGGTAAGACAGGAGGGAAAAAACAATAATTTCAAATGCAAAAAACAGAAGAATATGATAAATAATGCTCCATTAGCTCAGCATGCATGTCTCAGTGGTTGAGCATCAACCTATGGACAGGAGGTCACAGTTCTATTCCCAGTCAGATCATATGCCAGGCTAGCAGGCTTGATTCCCACTGTGAAGGATGCAGGAGACAATCAATGATGCTCTCTCATCATTGATATTTTTATCTCTCTCTCACTCTCCCTTCCTCTCTAAAATCAATAAATTATATTTTATTGATTAAAAAAGTAATAATAATGATCGGTTAGTAAACATGTTTTTAAAATACTCAACAGTCTTTGCAAAAGTTACTACTATTATTGATTTCACTAAACAATTATTTAACTGGTTTGAGATACAGTATATAGGGTTTTGGAATTCAGAAATATCAGTCTGGAATAGCACATAAATATAAAGAAGCATTATGAAAATTATCTTAATTCAGATTACAAAAAAACCTCAAAAAGTAAAAAAATAAGAAATTATAATCAAGCATTTTAGTTATATAAAAATGTGAAGAGACTGAATGCATCCTTTGAAAGAAGTAGTTTCCATTTAACTTACAAAGGAAGGTCCAGTTATGAGATAAATCTAATGCAAGATTAATTGGAAAGGGCATTACTAAAGGAATAAGCAAAGCGAGTGGAAAATATGAGAATGCATTTATAATAATTTGATATCAAATAAAGTCGAAAGTAGCCTAAACAATATGTGATCTGTAGATATACCAAATGTTACCAGAGAATGTAACCTCTACTTGTATCCTCAATGTAACATTAACAGAAAAGAGTCATATAATTGGCCATAAAGGAAATATGGATTGCTTCCATAAAATAAATTAATTACAAACAAAACTTAAAATGTTGAAAAAAATGTAAAAGCACTCGTAAAATAACCTAAAGCAGACTTTGACAAGTTATAAAATGTTCCTTGTTCTTCGTAAGAATGACTCACATTAAGATGTCAGTTCTTCTTAAGTTGATTTATAGATTTAATATAATTTTAAAAAAATACAAAGACAATTATATGTGCAATTAGATTAGGTGGTTCAAAGGTTCATGTAGATAAACAAATAGGCAAGATACCCAATAAACACTAATAAAGAAAAGCTAAAAATGAGGATATTAAAAATAATAAGGAGATATTAAGACATATTACAAAGACTACACTTAAACTTTGTAGTACTTGTCCACGAATAGAAAAATTGACTAGTTTTAATTGTATGAAGTATGGATCTAACTTTATCTTTTTACAAAAGAATAATCAAGTGTTTGGGCATCACTTATTTTAAAACCCCATCTTTACTTCTGTGATCTGAAATGCCACCTTCAGTGTATCATATCAAGAATTGTAACGGAGCGAGTCCCCACAAGATAGACCACAAGGACTAATTGAATTCAAGCAGGCATAAATTTATTACAGATTTGAATCTGGGCTCAAACCTTGGCTGATGCAGCAGCCTGGCAAATGCCTGGTAAAACCCCGGATGGGATGGAGGGGCAGTCCCTCTTTGATATTCCTCCCTGGCCTGTTCTGGTTGGCTCCTATTGTGGGCTTGGCAATCTTTGATTGGTTCATGGGACACAAAGGACTAGCTCACCCAGGAAGTTCTGGGTTGGGTTGCCTGTTCTACTTAGCCTGCTGGACTCAGGATGTTGCGGTTTGGGGCGGTTTGGTCTGGCCACAAGATAAGAGGAAATGTTGCGAGCCTAGCTGTGGCAGAGCGAGTGTTGCAAGCTTATCTATAGGGGATTCCTTGGAGGTTAGCTAAATGTTTCTACATTAACTATTTATCTCTAGGCTGCTGCACAAGAATAAATTAAAAAATGTGTCAGAGACCTAAATGTTAGAAATTGAAATCATAAAAGCCCTAGGAAATAAATGAGTTGAGAAAGGCTTTCTAAACTTGACTTACAGAGGCAATAAAATGTTGAAAAATATGAATACATAATTTGTTTAATTATGTGGCAAACAAAACACTATAAACTAAGTCAGAAGACAATTGAAAAGAGAAAATTCTTGCAAAATATTTCATGAAAATTGAGGATACGGAATAAAAAGCATGCTGGAAAAAAGAAAAGTCATGTAATGAAAATTCACACACACACAACAACAACAAAAAAAAAGGAAATTAATTGGTCCTGAAGCAGATGCAAAGACATTTAAACTCCCATTTAAAGAAAATTATTGCCATACCATCTTTTACATATCAGATTGGCAAAAGTTAAAAAGTGACAACACATGTGTTGGGATTTGTTGGAGAAACAGCATTTGTACACATTGCTGTTAGGATTGCAACCTGTTGCAACCCTTCTGATAGGAAAACTACATATATACCACTTCCAGGAGTTATACCCTGAAGATTAAATCATATAAACACATAGATGTATGCTGATTTGGAAGCTGGCTCCCATACATGAGGACAAGGAGAGACCAAAGAAAGGAGCAAACCACTCCATATGGGTAGGTTTCAAATTTAATAAGCAAAGGAACTTGCATAGGGTAGAATGAACCTTTTAGTGTTGAAGTAGAATTAGAAATATGAAAAATGACATGCATATATATAGAGATACAAAAATAGTGAAAGTATGTGTGTAAATAGTATGTGTGTATTTCTGTCGATTGTGCATATATTGTTTATCCATGTCCCTTGAGAGGGTATAGAAACAAGAACACTCCAGTAGCAATGAGAACACTTAGAATGTGGGTTTCTAAATATTACTATTACACAGAAGATAAAAATAATTCCTTGGGAAAAGTGATTAGGTCCCAGGGCCAGAGCAGTAAAAGTACATGGGTCCAAATATCTTGTAAGAAAGTGCTTTACAAAATGAAGAGGCCATGTTGAGATTTCACAGAAGCCAGTGGTCAAATAGGAAATTATGTGAGCAAAAGAGGAAAGTATAGAAAGGAATTAAAACCCATTGAATAAAATAAATACCAATGATTCTATGTTGATGTAAATAATTGAAAAATAAATAAAATAGGGAGGCAGTAAAATATTAATAATGTAGAAGGACTAATGGAAATTGTTTGGCAAACACAAGAGTAATGTTTATTGTAGTTAAGATTCATCAATGAATGTCCAAATTACTGAGCATACATTTGATGAGAAAAATACGTTTATCTAATTTCAAACATTTTCTCTAATATACTGTTTTGTTTATAAATCCTCACTTGAGGATGTTCTCCCATTGATTTTTAGAGAGAAATATTGATGTAAGAGGAACACATAGCCCTAAGTGGTTTGGCTCAGAGTGTTGGCCTGCTGACACAAGGGTCCCAGGTTCGATTTCGGTTAAGAGCATGCACCTTGGTTGCTGGCACATCCCCAGCGGGGGTGTGTGCAGGAGGCAGCTGATCGATGTTTCTCACTCATTGATGTTTCTAACTTTCTCTTCCTCTTTCTTCCGCTCTGTGAAAAATCAATAATATATATATATATATATATATATATATATATATATATATATATATATATATTTTTTTTTTTTTTAAAGAAAAACACATGAATTTGTTGCTTCCTATACATGTCTCAACTGTGGCCCAGCACAGGGAGGGGCCTGCAATGGAGGAATGGAGGTACATGCCCTTGACCGGAATTGAACCTAGGACCTCTCAGTCTGCAGGCCAACATTCTATCCACTGAGCCAAATAAGCTAGGGCTACACTTGTGTACTATAAAAGGGAAACTTGTAATTTTACAGTGGAGAAACCTGATTTACAGCATCTATCTTAAAATAAGTGATCAGAGTTAACATCATAAGTAAGAAATGATATCATGTACCCTGATATTGTGCACTGAGAAGGGTATAACATCATAACTACGGTTATCTATCCCAAAATGTATTATCTGAATTTAAACATGAGACATCGGACACATCCAAAATAGTCCTTAGTACTCTTCAAAGGTGTCAAGGTTATCAATGCAAGTTGAAAGAACCCAAAGGCACATGACAAACTAAATACAAGCTGGGATCCTAAATGGGATCTTATATTATGAAAAGGACATTCACGGGATTATTGTTGAGTTTGAGTAGCTCTGAATTTCCTTAATCAAATTGTATCTAAGTCAGTTTCCTGATTTTGATATTTGTACGCTAGTTGTGTAACAGCACTTGGAGAACTATGGCCTAAGGGTATATGAAACACTTTCCTGTACTTGCAAATGTTTCATAAGTACAAAATTATTTTTAAAAGAATAAGTAAAAGATAAAAACTTGAAACCGGACTTACAGATTCATTCATCCTTTCTTCTTTTACTTATTCAACAAGGAATTATCAAGGCTTACTATGTGCTAGAAATGGTTCTCTACACTGGGAGTAAAGACAAACATAGGAAAAATAAAAGCACTCCTTTCTTGGAGCTTTTGTACCATTTGAGGAGATGAATTGGAAAAAGGGAAATAGAATATTTGCATCCCGTAACTACAAATCCTTTAGGATTTATTAAGATAAATAAAATAGACTGCTGATGTGATTGCTATTAACACAATGGGGCCAGGAAAAAAGAGACAACTTTATAGTAAATCATTTGGGATGGCAACTCTGCAAATGAAATCCAAAAACAGACCACAAGAGGATCTGAGAGAAAAGGAAAAATCCAATTTAATGATGAAAATTAAAGCAACAGAACCTACTGGGTGAGTTTTTTATATTTACAATAATATTTCCGCTGTGGTATAAGCCTTAAATTTAAAACATCACTTTGCTACAACAGCCATAAAATGTTTGTGATAATCTGTGTATACACAGGAAATTAAACATTGCAAAATGCTTTTGAAGGAAAATAGGTAAGTTGATAAGGGATATACTTACTTCAATGGGATGTTTTACCCTCCACAATACTTACCTAGCTATAAATGTTTTGTAGACCATCAGTCCCCTTTAAAAGGAGAATAAAATTATTTCATTCACAAAAAACAACAACCATGTAGAGGTCTACATACTAAATTACTTTTCATAACTGGAAGACCATAGATTCACTTTAATGTAAACATGGTTGCATTGGAAACTAAAGTTAAATCATACTTAATAGAAAAAAATAGCATGACAAAATGATTTAACAGTGACAATAAGAGGGAACTTAAAGTCAGAAATTTGAAGTTATTTTCCAAATAACAGAACTCAGGAAGTTCTATAATTTCACTATTCTCACAGATGTGCCAAAATTGAAATTATTATTCTCCTTTAAGACCTATTCCTCCCTTTTCATTCTTTATCTTTGCTAATGGCTCCTGTGTCTAAAATTTCTCTAAATCAGAAACTCTCTTTTTCCTTTTCCCCACACCTTGGCATAAAACTAATGATTATATCTAATGTACTATATTTTGATTTTTTTTTTATATTCCTGGTTCAAACTCTCATCCTCCTTGCCTTAGATTATATTATACTTTTCTCCAAGTTTATTTCTCTTCCTCAACTATCTTCACTACCTCAGTGACCTCCCTACAGAGGATCTTCTGAAAACAAATGTTATTTGATGCAATCATTAATGAACCACACTTTCACAAATCTAATTATATCAGCCTCACATTGATATTATGGCCTAATACTTTTGTATCCTCCATCCCTATGATTATCTTAACATTACTACCATACTTAATGATTTGCGATTTTCTAAATATAGCATATTCCACATGAGAGTCAATATATTTCATGGTAAAGAGTGTGGGCTCTCTAGGTAGAGCAATCTGGCTTAAATTCTGCTTTGCTGCTTATTAGCTGTGGGACTTAGCAACCTCTCTGTCTTCATTTCTTTAAACATGGTATCCACAGCTTTGGCTGTGGTAAAGAATAAAAGGATTAATCCTGTTTAAGAATTTAGGGATTGACACGGAAATAGTGATGGCTCAATAAATGTTACCTAAGATGAGGAGGAGGATATTGATGCAGAAGTAAACCTCAAGATTTTTAATTTTATATATTTTATTATGTTTTACAGAAAGGAAGGGAGAGAGATAGAGAGTTAGAAACATTGATGAGAGAGAATCATTGATCAGTTGCCTCTTGCACACCCTGCACTAGGGATGTGCCTTCAACCAAGGTACATGCCCCGACCAGAATCGAACCTTTAGTCCACCAGCTGATGCTCTATTCACTAAGCCAAACTGGTTTTGGCAGAAACCTCAAGATTTTTGTAAATTTGGTTTTCTTTTCCAGACACACCAACTTTTGCAATTTATGCCTCTGTTTGGCAAACTCAGAATGAAGTTTCATGGCATAGATAAAGTTTCACATAATGAAACAAGTCTTGTCTGAGCTCACAAAAATCTATTACAGGGTATATCCTATTATACAGTACATATTTACTTGCCTGTTAGTGCATAAATCTGTGTGTGTTTGTAAAATGATCATAATAATACTTCCTACATCATAGGATTTTATGAATAGTAAATGAGATGTCTATGCAAATTTCTTCCAAAAGTGCCTGGCATATCAGGAACCATGCAAGTGTTACTTGTCACATTGCTGTTTTATTACTATTATCCAAACTGTGAACTCCTTGGAGTGGAAACTGCCTTATTTATTATCACAGCTTCACTACCCAGTATACATATGGCACTAAATAAGTATGGTTATCAGTATATGTAAATGTAAAAATGTCAAACTCATAGAAACAGAGAGTAGAATGGAGTTATCAGGGCAAAGGGATTGGGGAAATGAAGAAATATTGGTAAAAATGTACAAAATATCAGTGATAAGAGAAATGTTATAAGAGAAGTTCTAGAGACCAAATATATACATGATTGCTATAGTTAATAATCACATATTTTATATGTGAAATTTGCTAAGAGTAGTCAAAAAGCAAACCACAAGAGAATCTTAATTATGAAAATTTATGCAACAGAACCCACTAGATGAGTGGGTAGGTGTTTATTTCTCAACACACACACACATACACACACACACACACACACACACACACACACACACAATGTAACTATATGAGGTGATTCAACACACACACACATACACACACACACACACACACACACACACAAAATGTAACTATATGAGGTGATTAGTTAATGAGTTTGATTATGGTAGTCACTTCACAATGTATAAATATACCAAAACATCATATAGTACATATTAAATATATACAATTTTAAATATATACAACTATATTCCAATAAAAGTGGGGGAGGAGGAGTTTAATAACTTATGAATGAAAGATTCAGTTTAGCATGACTTAGAAAATTAAAACAAATTAAGAGCTTTTATTTTATTTATAGTCCCCCCCCCAAAAAAAAAATAAATAAATGTAAAGACATTGGAACCAAGTGGACTCCTGCAACAGAGAGGAATTGACAGGTCTGCTCCAACCAAGACAAGAGAAGAAACAGTCCAGAGATGGAAGATACTGAGGACACCTCGCTATAGGATGCCTAGGACCCAACCAGAAAGGGTCAGACTGCATCGCCACCATTTGTCCACCATCCACATACCATTGCTGACGTGTACACATTAGGAACTGTTTGACAATGAAACAGGGACTCAGAACTATTGACATTGAAATTGGGACTCAAACATTTTTTGTTCTTATAGGTTTATTTCTAGTCTGCAGAGGCAAGATGTTTTTAAAGAAAATAATCAGGAGGGTCAGGGAGGGAACAAATACAGAGGCAAAGAAGCAAAGAACAGACTGTCATACCACAGCAAGAATTTGGGGTGGGGGTGCTGTAAGAGACCAATCAAAGGACTTATATGCATGTATATAAGCATAACCAATGGATACAAGACACTGGGAGGGGGTGGCAGGTGAGGGTATGTAGTAGGGGGTAGGGAAGGCTGCAGGGAGGTCAATAGAGGGAATATAAAGGAGATATATATACTACTATTTGTAATACTTTCAACAATAAAAAAAAAGACATTGGAGACATTGGATATAAAAAAAGAAATCCTAACTAATAAAAGAATAATATGCAAATTGACCATCACTCCAAGACACGAGATGGCTGCTTCCATGTGGTCAAAGATGGCTGCCCCCACATGGACACAAGATAGTCACCACAAGATGGCCTGCAGGGAAGGGCAGTTGTGGGCAGTTAGGGGTGACCAGGCTGGCAGAGGAGGGCAGGCTGAGGGGACTCAGGCCAGCAGGTAAGGGCAGTTGGGGAGTACTAGGCCTGCAGTGAAGGGCAGTTAGGGGGATCAGTCCTGCAGAGGAGGGCAATTGTGGATGATCAGGCCAGCATGGAGGGCAGTTAGGGATGACCAGGATAGCAGGTGAGGGCAGTTCGGGGGGTCCAGGCCTTCAGGGGAGGGCAGTTGTGGGTGATCAGGCCAGCAGAGAGGGCAGTTAGACATAACCAGGCCAGTAGATGATGGCAGTTTAGGGAGACCAAACCAGCAGGGGAAGGCAGTTGGGGGCAACCAGGCCTGCAGGGGAGGACATTTAGGGGCAATAGGGCTTCTTGGGGAGCTGTTAGGCATCGATCAGACTGGCAGGGGAGTGTTTAAGAGTGATCAGGCTGGCAAGCAGAAGTGGTTAGGGGCAATCAGGCAGAGGCAAGTAAGTAATTTGGAGCCAGCAGTCCTGGATTGTGAGAGGAATGTCCAACTACCTGTTTAGGCCTGATCCCAGCAGAATCGAGCCTGAGTGGGCACATCCCTCAAGGGGTCCCAGATTGGAGAGGATGCAGGCTCGGCTGAGGGACACCCCCTCCCCCATGCATGAATTTCATGCACCAGGCCTCCAGTCTTATATAATCAAAGCCCTAAGCGTGTAAGGACCTTAAGGACCACCAAGGGCCAGATGCTCAACCTAGGAGGAGGGGGAGGGATACAGTGAGGCCTGGAGGGGCATACTATGGCCCAGGGATCCCAGTATCTGAAAGCCCAGAGCTTCTTTTCCAATAAAAAATAAATAAATTGGGAAAGAAACCAAAAAAGGCCTATGCTGCTATCCTGCGAAGAACAGCTCCAGGAGGGAAAGGCCTCCCCATGTCCCGCCTGGCCTGGCTGATGTGCCTCGGGTTTCCAGGGTCTCACAAGTGACACACAGCTACTTCTAGCTACTGGCTTCCTGCCCTCCCTTTGCATACTACCTGCACTTAGGAGTGGGGTTTCGGTCCTCTCCTCCTCCCCACCCTCAGCCAACAGAGCTTCAGCACAGTCAGAGAGTGGTAGGACACAGCCACCAGCACTGGCTGAGTATGGACTTGGCCATATGACTGATGTCCATGTGCAGTTACACTGCATGTTTACATTTGTAGGGAAGCAGGGCAGCCCGCTCCTGCCTCCTGCTTCACCTTCTAGACTAAGAAAGGCCTGCTGATCTTCATGTTTCTCCTCCCAAAATCAAAATCTTTTAGGAATGAATGATCCCAGCGATGGCCCCAACACACGTTTGGTGTCACTGTGACAGACATTCCCAGTCATTACAACCCACAGTGCCCTGCTCTACCCATTGCCACACCTCATCTGTCACCCCCTGAGGACCACCTTATGTTATCCTATCTGAAATGTGAGCAAGATCTCAAATGCCCCCCTTGCTCTACCTTCTTTCTCTAAAAACCTTGCATTTTAAAATGTATATTTGATTGATTTTGAAGATAAAAATAGAAATCAAAATATCAATGTTGATAGAGAATAATTGATTAGCTGCCTCCTGCACATTCCAAACTGGGGATCGAAATTTTCTCTGGTCCCTACTCTCCCATTTCTCCCACAGCCACCAGGATACCTAGTGGTGGTGCAGCACTGAGGGAAGGAGAAGGGGGAGGCAGGAAATCTTAGGGTGGTGGGGCACCGAGGGCAGCATCCCAGTCTGGTGTCTGTTCCTTCTGCACCTGACCCCGCCAGGGCCTTCGGGCCCTGATCAGCCAGGCCTGATTGGCCCTGATCCCCAGGCCTAGGGACCCCACCTGTGCATGAATTTTGTGCACCAGTCCTCTAGTGACCTTAAATAATAGAACATGAAAATACAAGAAAGTATTGCCTCCCCCACCCCCTCTCCTCAAAGTATTCATTAGTTCACTCTCAATGCCACCATCAGTCATTAGTATTCTGGTGTATCTCTTCAAAATACTCTAAAATTCTACACACTTTAAAGCTCTGAATACAAGAAGACTCTAGTATAGTCCTGAATTAATGGAAACCAACTGAAAAATTATAAGCAGAATCAATGAATCTTGTGCCTTTCAAATAACCTTTAATGCTGCACTAATTAAATGTCTCCATCCATGCAAAGGATGCCTAGCAGCATTCTATCATTAAACAAATGTTTATTGTGAGTTCATTCTGTGCCAAGCATCTGCTAGGCATTGGGACAGTGTCTAACAGAATGAATATACTTTCTTACAAGGAGATCTGAGTCTATAGGGAAGACAGGCATTCAATAAGACTAGCTCTTACCTCTGAAGTGTTTCTCAAAGAGAGACATTGAAAAAAACTCAAGATGGTCACAGAAAGTATGTGCTACTGGCCACCCTTTATATTTTAGTTTCTATGCCCTGTAGTTCTGGGACATGGACTGATAGGTGCCTTAACGATGCTGTTGATATATCAAATTCTTGATGACCTTCTACTAAACTTAGAGTAAAAGGACAAATTTTAAAAAGGAGTCAGCTCTCCAAACACTAAAGGTCAATCAATGGCCTTTAGTTACATGTCACTGTGCAAGACATGGCATTCAATAAACTCAAGTCACTCTCTGTAGTTTTAAATGGCTCAGACTGAATTCCCCAGGTGTCTCTTTCCTGATAGTGGATGACACTGTGGCAGAAAGGGTTTTCCTTCACTCGTGGCCACTTATTTAAGGTCTCTCACTGCTAGAAAAAAAATTGTCTTCTTCTCAAGAATTCAAGATTCCTAAACTGGATACAGTCACAGCGTCTTAAATTATTTCAGATGTCCTGCCTGCAGTCTTTCACTTGGAACATAGCAATCATCAGAGCCATTGTCTTCAGAGACAATAACAAACATCAGAGCTATTGTCTTCACATTTAATGCTCAGCATAATTGATCATAACACAAAGCAGAACCTTGAATTAGGAAAAGCAAGTGATCTCTACTCCTTCTGTGATTGCATGTGTCTCCCTCATCTCATCATTAAAATGATCTCTGCTTTGGATTTATGAAAAACCACTGTTACATGTTATAGCACACATTACCTACCAGATGGAGAGGAAAGTTCCTCTGGAGTTTTAAAGCAACACTAAGGCAAGCAAATAACAAAGCCAGGTATTTGTTGAGCAACCGTCACAGACAACACAGTCTGAGGACAATGTTTATACTTATCCCTATTTCACTCCCTTGTGTACAGCTTCTATTCATCTAGTTCATCCTCTTCTAGGGAGTTTTAACCTAACCCAGCTACCCCTAGTTCTATGATCACATGTCTCCTCTGGATTTCCTTCCATGAATCAGTGATGGGACAAGAAAAGGGAAAGAAGAAGAAATGGTGGTCTTGGACAGGCAGCCACATCAAACATTGAATATGGTTAAGTAGGTGTTACCTTAAATAGTTATGTGGTTTCACCTAACAAAGTTGTCATAAATGTGACTCTGTAATATTCTCCCAATTATAAGTACTCATTGGGAACCCATTTTACAGAGAAAGAAGGACCCTCTAGGTAGGAGGTTAATTGAATACAGCAATTGTATCTAAATTTACTTGTAGACTTTATTTTACCTTTTACTTCTTTGCACCATACCATATACTTACTAATAGTTGAAATTCTGAACAAGTTTGCATTTTTTTCTAAGCAAAAATCGACTTTAATCTGTATATTTCTATTATAGATTACAATTACAACATATATTAACTTACATCAGAAGGTGAACATATTTTATTTAAAAACCAAGTATAGGGAAAAACCACGATGGTGGTATAGATGAATACCTAAGTTGCTGCCTTGCACAACAATTTAAAAATTACAACTAAAAGACAGAATGGACACCATCCAGAACCACAGGAAAGCTGGCTATTTCTACAACTAGAAATAAAGAGAGGGACTCACAAAGACTCAGAGGAGCTGTAAAAAGCTGAGGTACAGAGACACTCCTGTGGAGAGGACTGATGGAGGAGGCTCTGGCTGGCTTCCTCTAGCGGGAGGGAGACGGAAAATTCCAACTGCACTGAACCCCACTTCTGGCTCCACTGAACTCCAGCTCTAGTCAAGACCCATACAGTTGAGTCTGGACTGTTGTGAAAAGGAAGGAGAGCAGGGAAACTTATGGGAGTCCCAAAAGACAGAGGTCTGGGGGTCCATAACAGGGCGCGCAAAAGTGCGCACACAGAGCCGTGACTGCTGATTGTGCCGCTGGCTTTCTTTAGCGGGAGGAAAACAGAACCTCCCAACAGTACGGAAATCCAAGCCCAACTGCACTGAACCCCAGTTTCAGGCGAGACCCTGGGGACCCAGAATCATACGGGTCCCTAGAGTGAACGGAAACTAAGGAGAACTGGAAAGGCAGAGGGTGGAGGCTAGCACACATGCACAGACACAGATGATCCTCACAACCAATAGGCTTGGAGATCAATTCCCCCCAATGATACCAACAACAATCAAGAATTAACTACAAGACTGTACACACGGTTCACAAAGGGGTACACCAAGAGAGTCCACCTCAGGTAACTGGGGAGGCAGACTACTGGGCCATATAGGACACCTGGCACACAAAGCTACCCTATCAACTCAGGGAAGCAGCGAAATATGCAGACACAAAAAAAAGAGATCACAAATGAAAAAAAAGGAGGAAAATAAATATATAGAGTTAAAAAACACGGTTATAAGGTTTTTTAAGAATTTCTTAGAAAAATTGGATAAATTTAGCGAGACCCAAGAGGAGATAAAAAAGGACCAACTAGAAATTAAACATGCATTGACTGAAATAAAAAATATTATATAGAAATCTAACAGCAGACTAGAGAAACGCAAGAATCAAGTCAAAGATTTGAAATACAAAGAAGCAAAAAACACTCCACTGGAAAAGAAAAAAGAAAAAAAAAAGAAAAAAATGTGAAGATAGTGTAAGGAGCCTCTGGAACAACTTCAAACGTACCAACATCAGAATTACGGGGTGCCAGAAGAAGAGAGAGAGCAAAATACTGAAAACCTATTTGAAGAAATAATGACTGAAAACTTCCCCCACCTGGTGAAAAAAAATAGACTTACAAGTCCAGGAAGTGCACAGAACTCCAAACAAAAGGAATCCAAAGAGGACCACACCAAGACACATCATAATTAAAATACCAAGAGTAAAAGACAAAGAGAGAGTATTAAAAGCAGCAAAAGAAAAACAGGAAGCACCCATACGATTGTTAGCTGATTCTCAACAGAAACTATGCAGGCCAGATGGGAGTGGCAAGAAATATTCAAAGTGATGAATAACAAGAACCTACAACTAAGATTACTCTACCCAGCAAAGATATCATTCAGAATTGAACGGCAGATAAAGAGCTTCACAGATAAGAAAAAACTAAAGGCATTCATCACCACCAAATCAGTATTATATGAAATGTTGAAAGGTATTCTTTAAGAAGAGGAAGAAGAAAATAGTAAAGGTAAAAATTATAAACAACAAATACATATCTATCAACTAGTAAATCTAAAAATCAAGTGAATTGAAAATCTGATGATCAGAAAAAACTGGTGAATATTATAGAATTAGGGGCATAGAAAGGGAGTGGACTGATAATTCTCAGGGGAAAAGAGGTACGGGGGATGCAGGGAGATACTGGACAAAAATCATTCATCTATGGATGAGGACAATGATGGGGAGGTAAGGGCAGAGGGTGCAGTGGGAGCCAGGTGGAGGGGGAAATAAGAGGAACAATTGTAATGATCTGAACAATGAAGATTTTTATAAATAAATAAATAAATAAAGCAATCAAGCTACTAAAAAAAACCAAGTATATCTCTCACTATTAGACAATTAAGACATATAGAAATAAATCTTTCTAAATGCTGTGGGTATTAAATAATTTTCATTTCAATATAAGAGACTTAGTTCAACTCCTTTAGTTCTCAGAGATTTAATTCAACTCTTATTTGGTAGATGAAGAAGAGTCTTGTTAACTGACTTAGCTTATTTATCTAACTAGAATCTTGGTGTCTGACAGTGCACTGGGGAGGGAGTCCCTCAGGCTGGTCTCTGCCCTCTCACAATTCGGGATCCCTCGGGGGATGTTCACCAGCTGTGAGCTCACTGGTGAGTCCGGCTTCACTGAATGGTGCTCTCCCCCTGTGGGAATGCACTGACCACCAGGGGTTAGCTCCTGCTTTGAGTGTCTGCCTCCTGGTGGTCAGTGCTTATCATGTCATTCTGCCATTTGGTCAATTTGCATATTATATTATATAGGATAGGCATAGATTGCACCTTAAGCCTGGTTTCCATACTCTTTTTACTGTATTTGATATATCATCTTTCCCCCCCATTGACCTCTCCCTGTCCACTCCCAACCTCAGCATATGTCCACATATGTGTCTAGTTATGCTTATATGCATACATACAAGTTTTTTAGTTGATCTCTATTGCCCCCCATCCCTACCTTCCCTCTGAAGTTTGACGGTTTCTTGATCTATTATTATTCATCAGTTTATGTTGTTCATTATATTTCACACATGAGTGAGATCATGTGATATTTATCTTTCTCCAACTGGTTTATTTTGTTTAGCATAATGCTGTCCATGACCATCCATTCTGCTGAGAATGGCAAGAGTTCTTTCTTTCTTTTTTTTTTTTTTTTTACAGCAGCATATTATTTCATTGTGTAGATGTACCACCATTTTCTAATCCACTCATTTGCTGATGGGCACTTAGGCTGTTTCTAAATCTATTCTATTGTAAATTGCGCTGCTATGAACATAGGGGTGCATGTGTCCTTTATGACTGGTGTTTCTAATTTCTTGGGATATATCCCTAGAAATGAGATTACTGGGTCAAATGGGAGTTCCATTTTTAGTTTTTTGAGGAAACTCCATACTCTTCTCCACAGTGGCTGTACCAGTCTGCATTCTCACCAGCAGTGCTTGAGGGTTCCTCTCTCTCCACATCCTCATCAGCACTTGATTTGTTCATATGTTGATGATAGCCATTCTGACAGGTGTGAAATGTATTTCATTCTCAATTTGACTTGCACCTCTCAGATGATTAGTGAATTTCAGAATGTTTTCATTTGTCTCTTGGTCTTTTGCAGGTCCACTTTTGAAAAGTGTCTATTTAGGTCCTTTTCCCATTTTTGTATTGAATTGTTTATCTTCCTATTATTAAGATGCGTGAGTTCCCTATAAATTTCAAAGATTAGAACATTATCAGATATAACATTGGCAAATATGTTCTCCCATGCAGTGGACATTTTGTTGTTTTGTTGATGGTTTCTTTTGCTGTGCAGAATCTTTTTATTTTGATGTAGTGCCATTTGTTTATTTTCCCCATAGTTTCCATTGTCCTAGGACAGTGGTTGGTAAACCGTGGTTCACTAGCCATATGCAACTCTTGAGTGTGGCTCTTCCACAAAATACCACATGTGGGAATGCATGTATAGTGTGATTGAAGGAGTATTCTAATTAAGTTAATAACAATGTACCTACCTATATAGCTTAAGTTTAAAAAATGTGGCTCTCAAAAGAAATTTCAATCATTATACTGTTGATATTTGACTCTGTTGACTAATGAGTTTGCCGACCACTGCCCTACGAGATATAGGTAAAGATATTGCTTCAACATATGTCTGAGATTTTGCTATCTGTGAATTTCTCTAGTATTTTTATGATTTTATGCCTTACATTTCATTCCTGTAACCATTTTGAGTTTACTTTTGTGTATGGTTTAAGTTGGTGGTCTAGTTTCATTTTTATGCATGTATCTGACTGAACATCATTGCTGGCTTGGTAATGATAAACTCCCTTAGCCTATTTTTTTTTGGGGGGGGGGGGTCTGAGACGCTCCTGATTTCCCCTTTATTTTGAATGATAGCCTGGCTGGATAAGGTATTCTTGAATTCAGTCCCTTGCTTTGCATCATATTGTATACTTCATGCCAGCCACTCCTTTCCCTTCTAGCCTGATGTGTTTCTGTTAAGAAATCATTTGATAACCTAATGGGAGATCCCTTGCAAGTAACTCTCTGTCTCTCTCTGGCAGCCTTTAAGATTCTCTCTTTGTTATTAATGTTTGCCATTCTAATTACAACATGTCTTGGTGTGGGTATTTTTGAGTTCATCTCATTTGGTACTCTTTGTACTTGTGTGACTTGGAGTCTTTTTATCATTTCACTAGAGGTCAGATGCATAAAATTTGAGCAAGAGCAGGCCTTCCTTCCCACAGCTGCCAGCACCAACTTCCCTCTGGCTTCTGAGACCTGAGCTTCCCTTGCAGCTCCGGCTTCATCCAGAAGACTATCTGGAAGAATATCCGGAAGCACATGCAGTATAATTAGCATAGTATATTGGTTTTGTTTGTATGCATGTGTCAGAATGACAAGATGTGCTTAGTTAGTTAACATTAATTTTTTGCTATAGGTTGCATTAATAGAAAAAAGTCTATGGTGGCAATAGCTTCTCATCCCATATTGCAGAGTAATTATCTAATAAACATTTGTTATTATTAGAATATGACCTAATTTTTCTGTTTAAAGGCAAAAAATGTAAGTCATGTATTTTCAGGATTTGCCTCCTAGAACAGTCTTAAGCAGAACAATTCTTCATTTGGCATGGCAGATGGAAGTCTGTCATTGGCTCTGGGAAGCAAAATGGTAGCTGGAGAAAAGAGAGTCCATGAGGAAGAGTAAGCAGCAACATTTCATAAATGAACACTGAGATAAAGTGTTGATTTTCTGCCTCCCTATCTTCATAGATGTCAAGTTTAGAACATAAAGGCCCACAGTATCTAAATCTATTTTTCTTCTAGGTTAGAAGCACATGTTTATCTGTTTGTATGTATCCATATCTTTCATATAAGCACTATTGTCATCATCAAGAACTGATAGATCTGGCTAGGACATAGGGAGAGAATTTATAACCTTTCAGGTGCTACTTTTACCTCAGGGATTTTCTAAGACTTAATACATTTTTAGTTTAGTATTGCCCATATTTATCTTTAAAATACTAATTTCACCTTTAAGATAGTACCAGCTTATAGTTTTATTGTATAAAAATATTTTTAGATAAATAAATAGAATATTTGATAAGATAATATACATGTTTTTCTATTAACTATCTAATTTATTAGATTTATATTTGTTTATAACAGCAGAATCAATAGTATAACCTGTTATAGTAACTGGTATCATTAAAAGAATGCAAATGCAACATTGGGGATTAGAACTGTCATCTTTTTTCTTATTTTAAGTAGCTGTATAAACTTTGGCAA
The DNA here is from genome assembly GCA_004026805.1 of Lasiurus borealis. NCBI lineage: Eukaryota > Metazoa > Chordata > Mammalia > Chiroptera > Vespertilionidae > Lasiurus > Lasiurus borealis. The sequence goes on from PVJN01000720.1 coordinate 168,779, forward strand.
GCCAAAGTAATTTTGAAGGTTTTATTCCTTGTCATATCTTAAAATATGCCTTTATTTTTAACTAGAGGCCAGGTACATGAAATTTGTAACTCGGCGGGGGAAGCGATCCCCTCAGCTCGGCCTGCGCCCTCTCACAATCCAGGAGCCCTTGAGGTGTGTCTGACTGATTGCTTAGGCCTGTTCCCCTTAGGGAGGGGTCTAAGCCATCAGATGGACATCTTTAGTGCTGCTGCGGAGGCAGGAAAGGCTCCCACCACCACAGCTGGGCTCGCCAGCCATGAGCCTGGCTTTGGGCTGAGTGGCACTCCCCCTGTGGGAGTGCACTGACCACCAGGGGTCAGCTCCTGTGTTGAGTGTCTGCACCTTGGTGGTCAGTGCTCATCATAGTGAGAGGTTGAGCGGCCTTAGCATATCATTAGCATATTACACTTTGCTTGGTTGACTGGACGACCAAATGTCCAGACACTTATCATATTAGGCTTTTATTATATAGGATTAAATTATATAGATGTAAATTATATATATTCTTCCCAAAATTGTTAACATTTGTAGAGCATCTTCTATGAATAAGGCATTTCAATTCTTGATATTTTTCAAACATAATATCATTTATTCTTGCTATAACTATTTGAAAGTCAACTTTATTTAATAATTATAAATATTAGAATCAGAGAAGTTAATAGCTAGCTGAAGGTCACAGAGCTATGATATGACAGAATAGGGATTTAGACATAGATCTCTTTGAGGATTGCCTTCTTTGGTATATTTTATCAATTCTTAGACATCAAGGAAAGCTTTCCTAACATGCAAACCCTAAAAAAAATTCAAGAAAAAAGAGATAAGATTATTGAAATTTAAATGTTTCCTCCCTATCTACAAATGGAAACCCATACTTTAGTATGCGAATGCTTGTGGGGAAGATTTGGTTAATGCAGATGATGATTGCATGAAACAATACAAGGGAAACATCCCCTCAGAGCTTCAACATTTTACAAAGTTATTAAATTCTCTAAAATACCTAGGAAAGTATTGACACATTTCTCAGATGGGTAGGATTATCATATGTTCTTGAATTTTAAGAAGAATATAAAGGGATTAGCATCTTCTAAGTTAGGAAGATGAGAACACATATGATATCACATGAGAAACATAAGAAGTGACTGGGCATTGTTTAGCCTGGGTAGAAAAACATTTTAAACTATATTTGCAGTATGTGGACATTTGAAGTATCAGCAAGCAGAATTGCAATTAGACAATAGACAAGATATGAAAGAAAAGGTTCAACTGATAATTACAAACAAACCATAGAAAAATTTCTTGATGATTAAAGTGGACTAATGATGAAATGGGCTATCACCTAAGTAGAAAATCAAGAAGTCAGTTGACTACTTACAACTGATGGTTTGGATGGATTCACTGATAAATACAGAGTTGGGATGACAATGCTGATATCAGATGTGAATCTGTAACACTGGTATTTCCTACTGGTTCAACTCCACTGTAGTCCTTTGGTGATTATGCGTGAATGCTTTCCATCTGACTGCCTCAAAGACAATGGGGTGACTATCTTAGTGCCTTCATTACTCTGTGGATGAACAAAAAACATTTCTGTCTCAAATGAGGCTTATAAAACTTAGTTGCTAACCTAAACAATATAAAACCATAGGAATCTTGACTATACGCTATCTATCTAGAAAATTCATTTAGAAGAAAAATTCCAAAGACCAAAGTCTGATTTGGATAAATAAAATAAAATAAAAAACAATAATTTGGCCATTTGGACAGCCTCAGAGTTTTCACTGTGATTGCTATGCCAACTTCTTATTTGTTCCTGACCTCTTTGTATTGACCAGTCTGTCTTTGGAATTGCCTTTATGGAGGCAAATGTACCCCCCTCTGCATTCCTATATCTCATAAAGTTTCATTGTAGATGGACACCATCTAAAGTTTTACAAAGCTCTCTTTCTGAAAATGGCATAGTAACCTACCTGGGAGTTATCTGTTAAAAAGATAACTCTGGCTCTAAATTAGTTCCCTTTCAGGGGCAATATGGCAAAGTTTATTTGTTATTCTATGGACAAATGAGAGAGGTGTACCTTCTGAGTCTATTTTCTATCCATCCTCACTTCTTCCCAACCTTTCCCCCATACCCACCTTCTTCACTTGAATTATTTCGGATCTACTAAAAATGCTACTCCAGAATCATCTTCTCTGAAAGTCAGCTGAGCCACACTCTACTTCTCCTTTACTTCCAGGGGTTTTCATCAATCACTGAGAATTATGGACCCTTATGACAACTGCTACACTCATCCATTTATCTTTCTCTTATAAAACTGCTGCTGGAAGGCAGGACCTCTGTGTTTTCTCATTTTGTTTTCGGGATCTGTGCCCAATACTCCTCTCCCTCCAAGACAAAGAATAGGGACTGGTGAATATTTGTTAGCCAGGCAATGAATGAGTCGATACCATTCATTACAGTCTGAACTCCTCTCTGAAGTAAAGGCAGTGGGGAGGACTATCCAAGTGGATATTGGGGAGAAAGAAAGCTGTTATTTTGTTTTAAACAACATAATATGTCTTGCCATGAAGGCCAGGTAATTCTAGAGCTCATGTAGAATCTGATGCTTTGACTACATATATACCTTCTGTCAACCAAAGAAATCAGCCTCGTTAGAGGCACATCATGCCTCACCTTCTTTTTTAATCAGCTACTCTTTGCATTTTTAACTCTGCGTACACTTAAAGATCATCAAAGACATGTCATCCAGCATACTGCACATCGAGTCAGAGAGTCTGACACCTCTGAGGATTTGCCCACCCAGAAATCTGATTACAGAAAATTCACTGGTATTACATCATATCTAGAGCTATTTTGAATAAGGCTATTCTGTAATAATCATGTGGAAACAATGCAAGATATTCCCTTTGTGCAGTAAACACAGCGCTATTCTAACACATCACAATGAAGGATAGTAAAAAACTTGAAGAACATGTTCATTAATTATAGATTATAAAAAAAATAAAAAAATAATTATCTCCTAGACTTTACCTAATGTCTCCACATGATAAATCTTCAGGAGTGGATGCGTGCTTGTTTTTGACAGCCTCTATTTTTCTTCCTTTATAGCCCCCTCATTTATTTTACTGCAACTATGCTTTCGCTACTGAAAGACGCCGTTCAGACCCAAACTGTAAATAGTAGCTACTTCGTCCCAAATACAAGCCTCACATGACCAATTAGACCAATTTGATGTCCCTCTCTCAAATTTTGACAATTGGTTTCTGTTTCTTCTGAGCAGGTGTATCTTTTCTTCTTCTTCTTCTTCTTCCTTTATTGTTTGAGCCAGTGTATCTTAATTGGATTGCACTTGTACGAAATTGCTGTCTTAGTCCTCATACCTAACCAGAGGCCCAATGCGCAAAATTCATGCAAAAGTAGGCCTTCCTTCCCCTGGCTGTGGGCACCAGCTTCCCTCTGGCACCCAGGACCCAGCTTCCCTTCAGCTGCTGGCAGATACCCAGGCCCTGAGTGTCCCTCACAGTTCCAGCTTTATCCAGAAGGTTGTCCAGAAGGATGTCTGGTCTAATTAGCATATTATGCTTTTATTACTATACATACCTGCATCCTGATCATTTAGAAGCTTGCTTTTCTAGTCTTTTGTCCTTTATTTAAGACATTTTCCCCCTTTTATCTCCTCTTTTGGGGTTCCATAGCAACTTTGTCATTTTCAACAAGACAAAAACAAATATAAACAAAATAAAATACAAAATTGTACCAAATGAAAGAATAATTGATGAGATTAGGATTAAAAAAAAATATTCCCTTTTGTATTTATTCAATGAGTTACATAGTTTTCACTAAATGCAATGTATTCTCAGAGGTAGATATACCAAGTTGACATAACAACAAATTGAATCGTGGCCTCAGGGAGACTGAAGGAAATATCATGTCTAGTAGAGGATATGAGACATATATAGATGGTTTACTGCATAGTAGAGGGATACAATGAAACACTGCATTAAAGATCTAGATACATTGCTATAGGAATTCTGAAGCAAGTCAAATTAGTTATGGCTTAAGGAGCAGAAGTAACCAGAGTAATTGTTAAAAGGGAAATACACACATTGCATGAGGAAACAGAAAAGTCAAACCTGTGTTTGAAAATGTGAGAAAAAGTCAGAAAGCATGCAGATGATTCAATCAGGAGGTCATTTAGACTGGAAAGTCAAGTAGGTATAAGGCAGCGGTCAGCAAACTCATTAGTCAACAGAGCCAAATATCAACAGTACAATGATTGAAATTTCTTTTGAGAGCCAAATGTTTTAAACTTAAACTTCTTCTAATACCGCTTCTTCAAAACAGACTTGCCCAGGCCATGGTATTTTGTGGAAGAGCCACACTCAAGGGGCCAAAGAGCTGCATGTGGCTCGCAAGCCACAGTTTGCCAACCACGGGTATAAGGGAACAGTGGAAAGAAGCCATTAAATCAAGTAGGGATGAGATCATGGAAGGTCAGCCATTTGTAAAACAATTAGAGTCAGATTATTAGCTTAACAGCTGTGTGGAGGAGGGTACCAAGACTGACAGAAACCAAGAGATCATCACCATGGTCCCCTAACAGTGTGAATTGGTCTTTAAAATTCTGAACATGTTCAGCCTTTTAAACAGGGAACCCTTTGACTCTTATCCTTTTAATTTGTTTTCTTAAGCAAGAAAGACAGACTCTTTGGTAAATCATTCTATTTTAGAGTAACATTCAAATTGTACAGAGAAAACTTTAAAAGCTCAGTTAAGTCAGCAGAAAACTGAAGAATGGGCAATGCTTAATTTTTTTTTGCATAATTGCTATATATCTGCAATGTATTCTATTCTTAAAAGCATAGAGAATTCAGAAAGACAGGGTTTTTCTCTAATTTTATCTCTTTCTCTATCTCTATTATTTGGTCCTGACTTTTTAAAAAAAAAATATTTTCTCTCTTTACATATGAAGTAATAACCTGACAACGAACATACTTAGAAGGTCATTTATATTTGCTTTCTCTTTCAAACCAGAGAATAACACCCAGAAAAAGAATTTCTTCTGGCATCCTGAATAAATAGACTGTGCTTTCAATGAGCCTCATTGAATCATTTAGCATTCACCAAGTCAGGCTAGTAGACAGAGTTCCATATATAATTTTAAGTGCCATATGTAGAAAGCCAAATCTAAATAATGACAGCTGATGCATCTTCTTAAACTAAAGACATATTATAAAACATGCTGGCTTCCTTAATGAGCACATACAATACTTTCACACACATTGTTTTGCTTATCTCTTAAATAAACAATTGCATTAATAATGTCCTAATGTTGCCCTAGCCAGCTTGGCTCAGTGGATAGAGCGTCAGCCTGCTGACATAAGGGTCCCATGTTTGATTCCAGCCAAGGGCATGTGTCTGGGTTGTGGGCTTTATCCCCAGTGGGCGTATTCAGGAGGCAGCTGATTGATTGGTCTATGATTCTCTCTCATCATTGATGTTTCTATCTCTCTCTCCTTCTCCCTGCCTCTCTGAAATCAATAAATAAATATATTTTTTAAAATGTCCTAATGTTGATAGTACTTTCCTTGGAGGTATTATGAAGAATCAAAATCACAAATTAAATATAAAAAGGTTCTCCAGATACTACTGGGAGCCAAGACAATAATAGATCTGTTTAAATGTAACACTGAGATGTTTATGGACACATATAGATAAGTAGGTAGGTAGATAGAAAGAAGATAGATGTTAGATACATACATACATACATACATACATACACAGATGATAGATAGATAGATAGATAGATAGATAGATAGATAGATAGAGAGAGAGATAGATAGATAGAGAGATAGATAGATAGGACACATGCTGCTATCAGGCAGAATCTAATAATAGTGATAAAGAAAACAACTCCTGGAAAAAAATCTCAATTAAAGTTCTTCATGTCTACTCAGAGCAAGGCTTATAAAATCTCAGTGAGAAGTGCTGTTGGCTTAATGGTAAGTGTGCACAGAATGTGCCCTGGTGAGCTTTTCCATTTCCTGCCAGCATGGTACAGTACTTTCTCTTATAGGCTCTTCCCCAATCTGCAAGGGACTCAATAGGTATTTTATAGGACAGTAACTATTTGCTCAAATGGATTTCAATGAAAACTGGCAGGTACTTATTTTTCCTTAAAGGCCAATATGGCCTAGACAACAGATGTCTAAATCTCTTTAGAGAGCAATGGGAAAATAAATATTTCTTAATGTTATTCTTGCTATTATTTTTACCTCAAGCGGTTCTTGGCTTCCCCTAGAGTACAGCCTGCTTCCTAGATGTTACTACATTCATCTTCACAGCATGGTGAACAGGTGTCAGCTATGATTATCCTGGTTTTGTAGATGGCAAGAGAAAATCTCAGAAATTATAATGACCTAAAGCTGCAGCTGCCCTGAACCTGGTAGATTTTTTTATTAATTAAATGAGGGCAACCAGGTAAGTAGAAAACACTAGGGAGGAAAGACTATTTTTGAAATAACTCTTTACTATAGCTCTTGCTTATATAATACTAGAGACTTGGTGCATGAAAATTCATGCACTGGAGTGGCGTCTCCCTCAGCCTGGCCTACCCCTCTCACAGTCCAGGAACCCTCAGGGGTGGAAGGTCACCCGGTGAGCAAGAGAAAACAACAACTCCATCACACCTCTGCTGCTGCCATTACTGGTAGCACAAGACTTGGCCGGCCAAGGGTTGCCTGTGCCTCAGGCCAGCCCTGGGCAGCTGGGGGCTGAGGGGACTGAGGGACTCTGGAGGCAGGTGCCTGGCAAGGTGCCTGCCACCCTGGCAGGGCTGAGGGGACTGGGCACCGCTATCTTTGAGGGTGTGGCAGTCAATTAGCATACCCCCTCCTTATTGGCTGTAGGCACTGATATCTTTGCAAAGGTGTGAGGGTCAATTAGCAAATTCCCTCTTTATTAGATAGGGTTATTTAATCTTAACACTGAAGATGAGAAAAGTCAGCTTTTAGAAATAGCCAATGTTGTCCAAGTTAATTGGAGCAAATTAAGTGTCAGAGCCAGAATTTGAACCAAGATGGTCCCTACTGCACTTTGAAAATTGATCTTCACTACTGTGGCAGTTCATTTGTCTTTATTTGCCAAGGGTACTGGATAGAAACAGAAATTCTGGCTTAGTTCCCTGGGCTAGAGAAGGTGAGGAAAGTCGGAGGTAATTGAATCCATCAATATCCAAATCTATCAACTTGTACTCTCTATCCTAGAAAGACAGCTTGCTTTAATTATTCTACATATGTTCTTGTGGACTTCCTACTACTGCATATCACATCTTAAAGTTGACAGGAGATATTTTTTCCTAACCTAGATATTGCAGATGGAGACTCCATCAAAATATTTCATCCAGGACCAAATGTATTAAAAAAAAATCTCTATCCAGATTGCTTCTACTCTCCCTGGAGGAAATTCCAGAGAGAAAAGTTTGACAGGGAATTATAACATAAAGCTTACAAGAATAAGTCTTTATGCATTTTTTTTTTACTAATTTTGTCCTAAACTTTTTAAAGGAAACTATATTTAGTAAGACTCTTCTATGAAATCATGAGTTTCATTGTTGGAGTGTATGTATGAGTGTGCATAAAATAATGACAAGTGAATACTTTGCTTTACCCTAACTGGTTTGGCTCAATGGATAGAACATTGGCCTGTGGACTGAAGGGTCCCAGGTTCAATTCCAGTTAAAGGCATGTACCTTGGTTCCGGACATATCCCCAGTGGGGAGTGTGTAGGAGACAGCTGATTGATGTTTCTCTCTCATCAATGTTTCTAACTTCTCTATCCCCCTCACCTTCCTCTCTGTAAAAAAAATCAATAAAATATGTTTTTTAAAATATTTTTTTTCTAAAAGACATAATTAGTCATATAAAGCTCATTCTGTCTATCAAGATTTCAAAACTAGATACATTTGAATAACCTAAAACAAGTAAATATTACTTGTTTTATACTAACCCAGTAAACTAAAATTAGTTCAGATCATTCTCTGATGTCAAAAAACAAACAAACAAAACCTAATAAATGAACACAAATTATAGTTGCATAAATCATCTTGATTATATTATATCCATTGCAAGGTCAGTTTTTATAATAAACACTAATCATTCCCTGGAGATTTTATCCATTTTAATCCCAACACTAAGTGGATAACATCTGGTCCATCTTCTGGTGTTTTTTTTTTTTAGCTAATTTAATATGAGAATATTGATTAATGAAAATAGGTCAACCATGAAAATTTATGACTTCTAATGGTTATTGCTCCTCTGAAATTAAAGTCATAAAAACAAACATTTTATATTTACCAAAATAAAGGATGAGGTTGGTCTAAATACACTCGAGAGAGAGACAGAATGGCTTTCTCCATAGCCCTTGAGGAATCCTTTAGAGCAGAGACTGAGGAACACAACAGACCAGAAGTTTGTTGTTTCTCAATTGAAAAGGAGCAGGATATACACCACTTAAATAGAAAAGAAAGCAGTGAATAGATAACAGTATGAATTGTAGAAATAACATACATTTTTATTAGTAAGCTAGAGACACCCTCTCTGTTGGTTTAAGTGTTGCAGTGAGACTGAAAATGATGACTCAAGGAGCTTACAGCTTATAGCACTTAATTTGGACCTGACACTTGCTATTGATTCACAAGTAAGACTCAGTTTGGGTCCTAGCTGATAACATTTAGACAAGTTTAATCAACACAGCTTTGCTGGATGTACACAGTGTTTGAAACAGTTGTTTTTTTAAAAGACAGTGTTCACTGCAGAAAAGAATATCCTCCTGGGCTTTGCCTGTTTTTCATTTTGTTATGTTTTTTGTTTTGTTTTGTTTTGTTTTTGCTTATATAGCCACTGGAGGCCTGGTGCATGAATTCATGCATGGGTGGGGTCCCTTAGCCTGGCTGGCAATTGGGGAC